>PVKE010013552.1:0-24896 GCA_004027555.1 Craseonycteris thonglongyai | reverse complement strand
AGTTCAGCTGGTGTCACCTTCCTGGGGCTTCAGCCTGCGTTCAGGATACCCCCCTCATGCCCGGTGGCTGGCTGTGGGGCTGCTGTCCCGCGGGCCTGTATGGACTGATGGGGGTGGGGGCCCCCCGCTCACCCCACGTCCTCCTGTCTTCCCAGCTGGTTCATGGGACGGCGGCCTGAGTACACGGACCCCAAGGTGGTGGCTCAGGGTGAAGGCCGAGAAGGTGAAGTGGGACCCCCCACGGGCAGGGTGGGGGCTGGTAGGGCTGGGTCTGTGGTCCCCGGACTCCATGCGCACCCAGTGTGGCCCCCACAGGCCTACTGCTGCCCCCTCTGCCTGCCCCCCGGCAGTGAGGGGTGTGGGCCAGGCCGGCACCCCCATTTTGCAGAGAGAACCCTGAGGCCAAGATCCCCTGAGCAGCCTGGCTCTGTGCCTTCTGTCCCCAGTGACCCGCGTCCGCTCCCAGGGCTTCGTCACTCTCCTCCTCAACGTGGTGACCAAGGACCTGAGGAAGCTGGGCTATGACACGGGCCCCCCGGATTCGCAGGGTGTCTTGGGGCCCAGTGCCCCCCAGGGCACCCCCTGCTGAAGGCAGCTCCCCACACGGACGTGACCACTGCTGCTGGGGGCAGGGAGTGCGTCCACCAAATAAAAATGCTGCTTCTCAGAGCCCGGGCCTGGGGCTGCTTCAGGCCACTTAGTGACGCCCCCACTAGAGTGGCCGCCTCCAGCCCACAGCCCTCTGGAGCCAGGCCACTCGGCCGTGCTCTCCATGGCAGGTGCTGGATGGAGACCCCCCCACCAGCCCCCACAGCCCCCCGCCCAGAGGACAGGGCTGAGCACCTCAGAAGCTGCTGGAACCGCGGGCCAGGCGCACAGCAGGAGGGGGAGGCGGTGGAGGCCCAGCACCCTCCACTCAGGTTGCCACTGCCCTTAGCAGCAGGTCTGGGAGGGATGGAGCCTGCAGTCAGCTGTTGCCACAGGAAAGCTGCCCAACACCCAGCCGCTGTGACAGCCACTCAAGAATGTCCAGGTTGCTGGTGGCTCTATGGAGGCAGCGGGCAGGGGGCCAGGCCAGCACCCGCCCCCGCACCCCTGCACCGGTGACCCCCACTCCTGACGTTCAGGGGCTCCCTCAGGCCCCAGGACCGAGTCCATGGAATTGGCACCGCGGGCCAGGCAGCCCCCACCACCCGGGACCAAAGGAGACGGGGGTGGAGGAAGGACACAGCCAGAGACCGCATCATGATACAAATGATAAATTATATTTACACAGTAAATAGGTATCAATAGTCAACACGAGTTCAAAACCAGCGGAGGCCCCTGGGATTGGAAATGGCTGGGTGACGCCCCCACGTGCGGGCACGCGCGCTGCGCGCGTGGCTGTGGCCAGTGGCGCTAGGATGGGTGCATGCGCAGTGGGGTGGGTGGGGCCTGCTGGGGCCTCGGTGGCCCGATGGCTGCAATGCTGGGCCCTGAAGTCCTGGCAGAGGGGCCCCTGTTAGACTAGAACTGGGGCCCGGGCAGTGGAGTCTGGTCTGAGCCGGGTGGCAGCAGCACCTGCTGGAGCGGTGGCCTCACCCGGAGCCCCCTGCGGCCCAGGTCGGCCCTGCGGCTCAGCTTGTGGGGCCACAGGTGAAAGCACTTTGGAGCGGGGGACAGGAGGGGGCCCCGGCGGCCGTCCCCTCCGGTGCCTAGCGTCCTAGGACCAGGGAGGGGGCAGCGGGGCGCGCTCCCTCGGGGTGACGGGGAGCCCCGCTGACGGGACACGGGGTTCAGGGCAGACAGCCCTCCCTGGGAAGAAGCAGCCTCTCCTGGTCCCCATGGTTAGTGACCTGGTACTTGGTTACAGCGGCGGGTGGGGTCGGGAGGCTGCAGGTCCACCGTGTGGCAACGGCTCTCTTTCCACGGCAGACGGGCGGCGGTTACCTCTCAGTGTGTCTGCAGTCCGCAGGGCCGCCGGGGCCCCGTGCCCCACGGGCCAGGGGCGCAGAAGTGCCCCTGTCCCCGGGACGACTGCCTCATCCACACAGCCCCCGCCCTGCCCAGAGCGCGGGCCCCGCAAGGTCCCGCAGCAGAGCGGCCCCGGCCCCGCGAGCGCGAGCGGAGCCTTCAGTTGCAGAAAGGGGTCAGCTGATGAGAACGGGGCGACAGATCGATACGCTACATCTTCTTGTCACTTTCTTCAGGTGGGGAGATCAGTAAGAAAAATAGCCTCTCTTTTAGGTTCTAGCCAAAAAGGCTGAAAGTTGATCAGTTTGGTAATTCACCAAAAAAGGGAGTTAAAAAAAGGAAAAGGCAACTGAAGGCTAGGAATTTTTTTTTGTTGTTGCTGCTGTAGTTTTTTGTTTTTTAATAAACATCTTTTCCGTGTAATCAAATTCCCTTTTTTTTTTTTTTTCTATAAAGAATTTGCTTTAGTTTTCCTGTAAGGCATTTTTTTTTTTTTTTTGTCTCTTCCTAATTCAATTTTCTTAAGAGTTAAAACCATAAATAAGAGAACTGAAACTACTAACATGTCGTGTGCCAAGATCTTAATTCAGCCAGACTTGGTAAATTCTATCAAAACTAGACAGTTAAATAAGAACCACGTTATAAAAATATTAGCCAAAAAAAGACTATTAGGTAATCCTGCAAACGCAAACGTGAAACCGTCCTAACAGCGTGCGCGTCACGTCCGCCGCAGAGCCACGTGAGGCGACGCGGGGTCAGTCGGGAGCGCGCTCCGCACCGGCGCCGGCGGCAGCATTTACGCGGAACTCACACGAGGCCGAGGACGCGAACTCTGCACCCGCACGTCCCCGGAGGTCAGTGTCCCCAGGCTGCCTGTGTGTCCCCGGGGCCGGGGGCGAAGGGGCAGGACGGGGCCGTCACCCCAGATCCTGGATGAGGCACTGTCCCCAGGAACCTCGGGCTGCGCCGCGGGAGCCAGCACCGGTCATGGGCGGAGGGCGCCTCCTCCAGCCCCGGGGCCAGGGGTTGGGGCGCCCCCGGGCCGCCTCCCGATGGAGGGCAGCGGAACTGGACCGCACCCCCCGCCCCCTCCCCACCGCTTCCCCCACCCACCCCACCCCCACCCCCACCCCCCCCCCCCCACCCCCCACCCGCCCTCGGGGGCCACCTGGCCGCCCGCATCGCCCGCAGCGGGGCGCAGGTCGCACTACAGAAGGAAAGGGTTGGTGGTGCCCGCGGCCTGCGCCGTCGGTGGAGGGAGGCCCACGCTGCCCACCATGCTCAGCGGGGTCAGGGCGGAGCCGCCGGCCCCCAGCGCGGGCTGTGAGGCCGCGGAGGCCATCGGAGCCATGGCCATGGGCTCCATGCCCGGGCTGGGCCCGAAGGACACGCTGGTCCCCAGGACCGGGCTGCCCCGCAGCTGGTTCAGCGTCAGCGGCTGTGGCTGGTTCACCTGGAAGGGGTTGACGGGGGCCGCAGCGGCACCTGTGGGGAGAGCAGAGGGGCGGTGGTCGGCATCAGAACCACCCCCTTCCCCGGAATGCAGCGCCACCAGGGTGTCCTCCGGGCCCTTGGGGACCGTGTGCGCCCTGCCCTGGTCCCTGCTGCCCCACGGAGTCAGGGCAACACGTCTGCCGACCACGCACATCTCCACCGTCCCGCTCACGAGACCACGGCTGTGACCCCGGGGAAGCCCGTGACTTGTCCAAGCCACAAGCCTGAGCGAGGCGGGCAGGTGCGCGGTCCATGGGCCGCGCCTCCTCGGGGCCTGCAGCCCTGTTCTGTGCACTGAGTGCGCTGAGAGCGGGGAGGCGGGAATGCAGCGTGTGGCTGGAGCACAGCTCCCCCCTGATGGACCCCAGGCCTCAAGGCTCTGAGCAGCTCTGCAGTCGGAAGCGGAGGCAGCTGTTCTACCCAATGATCCCACAACGTCCACATCAGAAAGCCTCCAGCACTTTGCAAAACAACCCCCGGGGGCTGGGGCGCTGCTGGGCGCTGCTGGGCGCTGCTGGGCTCTGCGGCCCCAGCGCGCCAGCCACCAGCAGGGGGCGACGCGCACTCTCCTCCTGCCGGCCTCAGCCCACCCCACGTGACCTAGGAGGTGGCTCTGCAGCAGCGGCCTCCCGGAGGCCCCCAGCCTGCACGGCTCAGAGCCAGGACCCCAAAAATGAAAACAGCCAGAGCCCCTGGGCAGCCTAAGACCCGCCCTGAAGGTCCAGCGGGCTGCCCGACCTCCCCCCTCTGACTGCAGCCCTGGGACCAGGACCTGTTTGCACATAGCAGGCATGTCCACACTTTGCCCCCAAAGCCTGGACGAGGCTGCAGAGGGGCCGGGCCTGCCCACAACTCCCTCCTGTTGAGTCCGCTGGGGGATGGGGCTCCATGCTGGCTAGGAACTGGGGTCTGATCCCAGCTCACCCGGGAGCACGGAGCCGCCCTCCCCAGGGCAACCCCTCCTGCCATCTCAGGACCACGGACCTGGGCAGGACCCAGGCGCTGCACACACCCCACTTCTGCCCGAGGGTGCCCAACCTCGGCCCCCCAAGACCTGGAGTCCTCTGCGGGACCCTATCAGGCAGAGGGCCAGCCAGCTCTGCGGACTTCCTCACCGTGGGGCAGGTTTGGGGCTGAACACCCTGAATGTCACATGCACCTGCCCTGGCGCAGCCCACGGCCCTGCTGGGTGTCTGGGGCAGGAGGCCTCCTGGAGGAAGGGGGTTGTCTGTGCTGGGAGCTGATGGACGGCTGATTCCCACTGGCCCCCGGGAGGGGGCGTTCCAGGCAGAGGGAACCGAAGGGGAGGCGAAAGGCATGCCGGGAGCTGGCGGGTCTGCATGGGAGGGGCGGGGTGGGGCGGGGCTTGTGCTGCAGGCTGCGTGCAGCTGGCTGGAGAGCAGTCCTGCAGCAGGGGCCGTGCAGTGGATCCAGCCGGAGGGCAGAGGGGGTCCCCAGCCACCCGACAGGGTCTCGGGTATGAGCCAGCGCCGCCCCCCAGCAGGCCCGGCTGGTGCTCCAGGGGCCTCCCGGCTGAGAATTCCCACTCCGTGGCCTCAAGTACAGAAGAGCTGTCCATCCCCGGCTGATGGCAGCGCCCCATTGCACCCCAGGCCCTGGAGGCCTGGCAGCCGCTGGTCAGGCGCCCACGCTCGAGCGTGGTGCTCTCTCGGGGACGGTGGGAAGAGCCCCGTGCCACTCGAACCCGTTCTCAGGAGGAGGGGACAGCGGAAGAAGCCCTGGGCGGCGTACCTGGGCCCAGGAAAGGGTTGAGGGACTGGGCTGGCGGGGCCGGTCTGGTCACCAGCGAGTCGAGGTTCACCAGGGCCGCGTTGGGGCCCAGGAAGGACTCGGGCGTTTTCCGGGCGCTGCTGGGCTTGCCGGAGGCAGCCGGCGGCGGCTGAGACTCAAAGGGGTCAGGGCTTGTTGTTCCATTGTTTTGGGACGGAGGAGAGACCACCAGCTCAGCTACAAAACAAAACAAGTGAGGGGGCGAGCCCTACACTGGGCCTCCAGTGCTGCCCTGCCGCTCTGCCCTTGCCCCATGTAGTCCTGCATGGCAGGGATGTGTTGCCCTGCAGCTCTCCCCGCCCTGGATAACCCCCTCACCCCACGCAGCCCTGCACGGCAGGGATGTACTGCCCTGCCGCTCTTCCCCACCCCACGCCCGAGAGGATCCCCCCGCCCCACGCAGCCCTGCACAGCAAGGATGTTTCACTGCAGTGCTGTTTCCCACAGCCCCAAACTGGGGAGCACCCGCCAGCCCCAGGTGCAGAGCAAGGACCAGGCCGGAGGGAAGGCAGGAGTTTCTGCGAGTCTGGAGGTGCAGCCCAGAGAGGAACAGGGCTGCCTGGCGGTCCCCAGCGCCACCTAGGGGTGCGCACACCCCAGGCCTCCCCGCGCCTGACACCCTGTGGGTATCCTGGGCCCCCCAGGGTGACGCATGGAGGGACAACGCCCTGTCCATTCTCCAGGCCAGGGTGCCTGAAAAAGGCCATCGCTTTTGGGGGGAGGATGAACAGGAATGGAAATCAGGGCTCAGACCTGGGGGTGGGACCCAGGTGGGGGAGTGAGGCCAAGACACAGAGAGGACTCAGACGAGAAACACGGGGCACAGCAGGTAGAGAGCGTGAGCAGAAGCCGCAGCACAGTGACTTTTCACAGTTGCCGTGTAAGTTCCTGTGATCAGATGCTGGCGGCACTCAGAGCAAAAGGCAAAGAGCGTGAGCGCTGGGTTCGGAGAGCTGACGGCCGATGTCATAGGACCACCGCCACCTGCACATACCTGTCTTCCTGGAAGTTCGGAGGTTGTCAAATTCAGAAAAGTCATCTTTAACCGTCCCATTCAAATTGCTGAAGGCATCAAAGGCCCCTAGAGAGATAGGGCTGTGACTAGACTCCTCTGGCCCCCCCGGCCCACGGCCGATGCTCCGGTAGGAACTCTGGGAGCAGGGGGCTTTGGGGGCAGCTCAGGCACAGTCACCGTGGGCAATGAGGGGACCTGGGCCTCCCTGGGCACAGAGCGGGCAGCCACCTGCCACGGCCCCCACAACCCTGCTGCAAACTGGAGGGGCTGGTGGGAGGCCCCTCTGAGGGGGTCTGGAAGCTAGGGAAGGGCTGGGGGAAGTGGCTGCAGCGGGAGGTGCGCTGCCCAGAAGGCCCCTGAACTCACCGCAGACAGGGGGCTGGGAGCAAAGGCTGCGAGGGAGAAGGGCAGGCAAACGAAAGCCCATGTGGGGCGATGAGGGGGTAGGTGGGGGGCCCAGAGGGGCCACCAGACGCAGTGAGAGCTCACCAGATGAGGACAGCTGAGGACTCACCAGACGAGGACAGGGGCTTGGCGGCCGAGGCTGCTGCCCAGGCATCAGTGGTCTTCATGGAGCTGGGAGCAGGCCGCTGGGGGGCTCCCCAAGGGTCTGAGCTCGTGGCCGCGAGGGGGACACCCCACGGGTCCACAGAGGCAGCTGGCTTGGCACCTGTAGGAAGGCAGGGCAGGGCTCAGAAAGTCCTGGGCAGCTGGGGTGAGGAGGGTTAGGACACTGCAGACCTTGTGAGCCACACCAGGACCTCTGCCCATGCCGGGGGGCTGCCCCTCAGCAGGCAAGTGGGACAGAGCAAAGCCCACGGCTGTGCCGCTGGGGCCCTGTACCTGGGCTCACATAGGAGGGGGCCTGGCCAGGAGGCCCCCTCTGCAGCAGGAAGCCTAGTGGGTCCAAGCAGGGGCGGAAGGGCACCAGCTCCCTGCTCGCAGCCCTCAGCACTTCCTCCCAAGGCCGCCCCTGGGGTGCTTGGGAAGAACTGGCGATGGCGTTGGGAACAGCACTGCTTTTACCCAGAGAGTGTGGCTAGCAAGGAGTGAAGAGACGCTCCCGTCTCTGCCTGGTGAGCACGTTCTGGGTGGTGGGGCAGCCCGGGAAACACACTCAGGGATTTTAGTGGATGTGGATTGTGAACCCGACACCTTGTCTAGCTCTGGGACTGTGTCTTGAGGGATGAAAGCAAGGGTCCTGTCACCACATCCCCACAAACTTGGGGGCTGGGGTCGGATCATCCCTTGCTCTGATCGCTGCTGAATGTGGGGTGGGAGGAGTGCAGGACCCCCGCATGCACCTGCAGCCCCTGGACCCTCCACCAGAGCACGCCATTCAGTGTCACTGACGCCGGAGTCGCTCCCACAGAGCGAGCAGAAATGTCCCCCGCCCTCTCTCTTTTATCTACCTGTCTGTCCACCTGGACACACACACACAGGGTCCTGCAGACATAATGCCCCTCGTCTATGAGCTGCTCACCTCTACCGAATCTTTATTACAGAATTACCGTATTTTTCGGCGTATAAGACGACCGGGCGTTTAAGACGACCCCCTAATTTTACAGTTAAAACATAGGTTTAGGACTATATTCGCTGTATAAGACTACCCCCCACTTCCGAGGCTGTAGTCTTATACAACGAATATAGGCCTAAACCTATGTTTTAATTGTAAAATTAGGGGGTCGTCTTATATGCCCGGTCGTCTTATATGCGGGAAAATACGGTATAAGCTTTCTCAAGCACACTGTGCTCCTTCTGCCTGACCCTGTATACACACACATGACCGCATATACAACACGCCCCCAACTACGTGAAAACCTAAGTGCCTGGAAACAACCGGAGGCAGAGAAGCTATCAGTTCCCCACGGTGAGTTCCGTGCCGGGGTCTGGGTGTCACTCAGGACACGGACGGCCAGAGCTGCGGCCTGGGGAGTGAGTCTTAATCGGGACAGGCTAATGGAAACTTCCAGAATCGGCCCTGATGACAGCACCACCGAATGGGTGGATCTTAGCCTTCTAAACTCATGTGCTGTTGCCTTAAATAACAAGAATGACAGCAACCATATCCCCTTTTTCACTCGCAGTGGTAAGCACATCATCATCTCCAGTTATAACAATGTGGCTTCCATGGCTCATGGATTCTTCACCTGGGTGCTGGGTGCACAGTGCTGGGTGCAGGGTGCTGGATACACAGTGCTTAGTGCAGGGTACTGGTGCGGGGTGTTGGGCATGATTCCAAGGCTGAGAGGGTTGGCCAGTGTCCCATAGGAGGGACACACCATTTCTGAGGCGCATGGGAGCACAGAGGAAGTGGGCTTTCCTTCCACCAAAGCAGAACACCACCCAGAACACGGGCGGTGGGCGCTATGCCGCAGCCTCAGGAGGGAGCTTACCGAGCGACGAGGGCCAGGGATCCGCCGAGCTGGCTGGGGTTGCCTGCCCGCCCCAGGGGCTGGCCTGCTCAGCCGGGGCCGGGGGGCCCCATGGCTCCGCTCTTGGGGCGGCGGGGCCCGCGCTGGGGAGCGCGTCCATGAGGTCCAGCAGCGTGGGCTGCTGCGCATGGGAGCCGGGCTTGAGACAGACAGAAGGGGAGGCGGCACTCAGCTCCAGTCACGGCCAGTCCCCGAGAGCCGCCCGGGTCTCGCCCTGGAGCACAGGCCCCTGGGGGTGGGGGCTGCTGAGAGGACCTAGGACACTGAGCCCCCCACCCAGGCCCCCGCCCGTGGCCCCGCCGCCCTCACAGCGAGCGACTGACACGTGCCAACCCTGTGCCCGCCGTGGGTCCTTAGGGCTCTGCCCCGGGCTTCCTCCCGGTCCCAGGGCGCTGCCCCCAGCCCCAGCCCCAGCCCCTCTCCTCCGCGGCTGCCGGCAGGGAGGCCGGGCCCTGCACGCGGGGGAGCTGCATCCAGTCAGGAGCAGAGCGCACTGGTGTCCGTGAGGTCCCCGGCAGGCCATTCAGCGCAGTGACGACGATGGCGGGGAAGGCTGAGCCCAGGACACTGTCCCGGAGCGCGGGACACTCCGCTGTCACGGCCGCCACCCCACAGGTGAGCCGGCCGCGTTCCCGGGACAGGCGGGGGTGGGGTGTCTTCAGCCCCCTCCTCACCAGGCTGGCGGGACGTCCACGTGAGGAGGGACGGACGGCATTCCCTGTCATGCTCAGAGCGGGGCGTCTGCGCGGCGACTCCTCGTGCGCTTGCTCATCAGAGGCGCCCTCACCGGCGGGGTTTGTGGAGTGAGGAAGGAACCGCCCGGGGAGCCCCCCCCGCGGGACGCTCACCTCCTTCTTCCTGGGGACTTTGGCCGTGTCCCTGCGGCTCTCCTCCAGGGCCATCTGCAGCCGGAGGTCGTCGCCCCGCCGGAGACGCTCCTCCTGTGCACAGAGGACAGTGGGCCTTGAAGCCGGCGGCAACTGTGAGGACATCACCGCTGAGCAAGCCGCCCGGCCAGGCGCAGGGGGAGCACGGCCCCTCCCCTGCGACCCCGCGCGTGCCCCCACGGGGACACGGCACAGCCAGCGCCCAATGGAGGGGCGGGCACCTGTTCTAAACGTTCCTTATCAGAATGGGAATGGCTGCACAGGCCGGTTACAGAGGCACCTGTCTCTCCATGAAGCCGGCAAAGCCGACAGCCCCGGAGGCAGCAGGAAGGGGTGCACTTCCCAGGAAGATGGGCGCCTGTCCCTGTGACTCCTAACAGGCACGTGGATTTGTACACGTAAGGCAAAGCCACCACATGCAAATGTCTGGGTCTTCCTAGCTTTTGAATAGAATTAAGGATAAATTAATGTATTCAGTTTATTTTACTTAGTGTAAGTGCAACAAGCCATAGATATGAGTTATTAACAAGATGGGCTCAGACCACCCCCGTCTCTAGCGTGTGTGTCTGACACGCTCTCAGCGACGGGCCGCACGCTACACTTCACCCCGTCCAAAGGGGTCAGCGCAGACAGACCCAAGAGCTGCAGCTGAAGGGCTGACAACCTCTAGAGGTCATTTCAATCGTTCCCTTCCTTCCTTCTCCACTTTGAAGAAGTTCATCCTCATTAAAACGGGGAACTGGAAAAAATGAGAACTACACACACTTCTGCCGTCTAAATAAGCACTCTGACTTTGCTCTGACTTCCGGGAGCGTTTCCTTCTGGCCTGTCTTCCTGCTTTTTCTGATTTCACAAGCTGTGATGCCCACGCCCCCCACCCACAGGCTGGGGCCTCGTCTGGGAAGCCAGGGCTTCTGTCCCTGACGGTGGCACACGCGTCCCTTCCCAGGAAGCACGTCGGGACGCAGAGGCCGGCCCGCGTGTCCCCGTGTGAGCACCCCGGCCTCCCCGGCACTGACCTGCTCGGCCACCTCTCTGCTCATGGCCAGCGCCAGCTGCAGCTGCAGCTCCTCTTCTCCGCTCGTCTGGGGCCGGGCCTGCTCCAACTCCGAGGACACGCGCGGGGACGTGGCTGTGGGGAAGGCAGCGTCACCACATGCCAAGGGCGGCCACGCACCCCACCCACCCTCTCCCACCTCACCCCCACGAGGCTGGCTCAGCCCGGCAACGGGGACTGAAAGGTCTGCCTGTGGACACGTCAGGGTTCAATGTGACCAACGCCAGACGTGGTCTCAGCCACCACATGGCGCTGACCAAGGGAAGTGGTCGGGCCCCCGGGGGACTGGAGACCCTCACTGGCATCTCATGGGGGCAGCACCGCCCGCAATGCAGCGGCTGAGCACGTCTGGTCCGCGCTCTTGGCAGGACTGAGCCGGGCACCTCACACGTGCACACGCTCCCTGCAGGACGCGGTCCGCTCGCCTGCACACCGGTCGCAGCTCCTGGAAAGAGCTTGCAGGGACGCACGAGACGAGTCCCCGGCTGCCGTGACAGACCCCACAGACCCCACGTGGTAGGCGCCTCCAGAGAGGAGGTGCATGGCCGTGGGGCAAGTGCTGAGACGTGTGCCTGCCTGTACCCTCACCCAGGTTCTCAAAGCGAGGCCTGCCGTCGTAGCCACGGTCACGGCCCATCCCCTGTCCTGTGAGTGTGCCCCCCTCGGCCCGCCCAAGGCCGCCTCGGCTCTCCACTCAACGCCCACCCTACTCTGCAGCCCAGCGGGGGAGACCCAGGCCTGTCTCCCCTGCCCCGCCCCTAAGTCTGACAGAGCAGCTGCAAGTGCCCACTGGATGGAGGATGGACACACACACAGATGGGTGGACAGACAGGCAGAGAGCGCGGCCCGCCACTCTCTGGAAGCTCTCGCGGCATGCGAGCCCGTGGTTCTCTGGCTGCGACCATCCTTGCAAACCCGCCAGCAGGACACGCCCAAGTCCGCCTCTGCCTGAATCTGCCCCTGGGGGTCTATGGCGTGGAGGGGTGATGCAGGGCGCTGGGGGGCTGTGCTCTGGCTGCCAGGGGCAAAGCAGGAGGCGAGGGCTCTTGTGGTCACGGAGCAGAGCCACGGGACACGCGAGAGCCGGTGAGGCTGCAGGGGCTGCACGGGCGCAGGGCCAGGCAGGCGGGAGGCTGAGCGGCACCTGCGTCACACACAGCGGCTCAGCGACACGCAGCCCAGCATCTGCCACGAGGTGCTGCGTCCAAGCCTCTGCAAAACACAGCCAGCCCCCCGCGGAGCTGCCTGAAACCCCGTGAGAAGCTCTGACACAGATGTCTGAGTAAAGCCCAGCTGAACCCCAGCCTAGAACACACATCCTCACCAGGACACTTCCCGAAGCAGCTTTAGCAGCGAAGTGACAGGCAACAGAACGCCCACGTCCACGCTCATCACATCCCCAAACAAAAGTGTGTTGTTGGTTTTGTCTCATATATCACCTGTGTCCCCCACAGCACTTAGGTTTGGACTTTCCTGTGCTCAGGAAGCCAAGACACCACCCCTCAGGACGGGGGCAGAGGAAGCCAGACGGCCCTGGGGGACAGTTGTGGGGGACAGCTGTGGGGGACAGCTGTGGGGGACAGCTGTGGGGGACAGCCCTGGCTCTGGCTCCAGCCACTGTCCCCAGACTCCTTCCCCGAATCCTGTGTGCAGCTTCACAAAACCCTCAGTTCGTAACCAACCCAGTGTATCCAAAACCTTCATTTACTACCACATGGAAGCCGTGAGTGAACAGAGGAGACGGCCTCACATCCTGCCCCCACCCCAGAAAGTGCTCTGAACGAGGAGCCCCGCTTGGCGGGGGGCTGCCCCTGGCAGGGACCAGGGGCCCCCGTGTCCTGGGAGTCTCCCCACACGTCTGCAAGGCCGGTGGCTGCAGATGCAAATGCGCGGCTCATAGGCAGCTGAACAGCGTGGAGCCAGCTTACCACATCAGTGCGGAGACCACAGACGAAGGGTCTTCCCCTGACGCTGTGGCTGTCACAGCCACAGGTGCTGCTCCGAACTCCACAGGTGGCAGAACGCAGCCACCAGTCCCAAGCCCAGCTGAGCAGCACACAGAGGCCCCAGCTGGGAGGGAGGATGCCAGGGACACTGGCACTGGGCAGTGTCCCAGCCCACAAGGGCCTTCTGTGCTGTCACTCACTGCACACAGCCGTGCTTGTGACGGCGTGGGCTGCACTCAGGGGCTGCAGAGCCTGTGCAGGGAGGGGCCTGCCAGGGGCTTCCGGACCCTCCCCCACCCCCGGAGGGAAGCACCACGCACTAAGGTGCACCAGCTCCACCACCACGGCACCATCCGCATCCGGAAGTCACCAGAGGACTCCAAGTCCCCACCTGCTGGGGCCAAGAATTCTGAACAACAGACCTATTTGTATCCATATCTCACCCAAAGTGCCCACAGACGGACTCCCACCTACACCCTGCCCGCCCCTGAGCCCACGTGCACCCCACCCCACCCGCCCCTGCGCCCCCGTGCACCCCACCCCACCTGCCCCTGAGCCCGTAGCTCGACACCCTGTGCTGCAAAAGCCCTGGTCCCCAGACGTGCTCCCCAAACAAAGACGGAAAGCCTCCCTAACAGCGATGCTTGAGCAGCCAGCTGGGGTCACAGTGGAAGAAGCCAGCACAGCGGTTGGGCAGGAAGAGGAAGCTTCGCTCCTCGTTGCGGTTTCATAACTTTCCTAGAAAGTCCTTGACAGCTTCTGCCACCACACACGCTGAGCCCAGGGGACAGCGTGCGACGTGACTGCAGGGCAATGGCTCAGAGGGGACGTGGGCATCCTGTGGGGGGAGGGGCTCATCTGCACGGGGCCTGGCTGGCGCTGGGCACAGGGGCACATGTGACGTCCCAGCAAGAACATGAGGCCACCAGGCCTGAGGTAACCGCTGCCACCATGCACACCTGTCCCCATGTGCTGGCAGAGACAACAGGGCTCCAAGGCCATCCCCACCTCCACCCGCAGCGTGACCCCCTGCAAACACCGGGCCTCTCCGGCTCCTGCTTCCACCTGTGGAGGGGCGGGGGGCCCAGGACGCACCCGCCCCTGGCCACGGCTCTCAGCTCCCTGCCAGAGCCACCAGGACCGCCAGGGCCCACGATCCCAACAGCCAGCGAGGAGCCCACAGCCCCCCCCCAGGCCGTGCGTGGTCCCGGCCTCGGCACGGCGACCCCATCCTGCAGCCCCCACCTCTGCCTGGGTCAGGACTCTTGGCCGTGAGGGCACGCCTACCCTGCAGCCTGAGGCTTCTAGACCCATCTCCCTGGGAGGCGCCCCCAGACCCCTACTTCACCTTCATGGGGAGCAGGGAGACTGCTCCTCGTGGAATGAGGAAAATGACAAGGAAACGAGTTCAGATTCTCCCAGGTCAGGCCAAGGGGGAAGAGGTGCAAGTACGTGGCGGGGAAGCCAGACACGTGCAGGGGCCTGTGAGTGTGAGTGTGTATGTGTGAGCATGTGTGAGTGTGAGTATGCGTGTGTGACAGTGTGAGGGTATGTCTGAGTATGAGCGTGTGTGTGAGCATGTGAGTGAGAATATGTCTGAGTGTGAGTGAGTGTATGTCTGAGTGTGAGCGTGTGTGTAAGTATGAGTATGCGTGTGAGAGCGTGTGTATGTGTGTGTGTGAGTATGCGTGTGTGACTGTGAGGGTATGTCTGAGTATGAGCGTGTGTGTGTGAGGGTATGTGTGAGTGAATGTGTGTGTGAGGGTATGTCTGAGTATGAGTGTGTGAGCATGTGAGTGTGTGAGTGTGAGGGTATGTCTGAGTGTGAGTGAGTGAGTATGCGTGTGTTAACAGTGTGAGGGTATGTCTGAATGTGAGCGTGTGTGTGTGAGTGTGTGTGACAGTGTGAGGATATGTCTGTGAGCATGTGTGTCTGTGAGGGTATGTGTGAGTGTGAGTATGCGTGTGTGACAGTGAGGGTATGTCTGAGTGTGAGCGTGTGTGTGTGACTGTGAGGGTATGTCTGAGTGTGAGCGTGTGTGAGTGTGAGGGTATGTCTGAGTGTGAGTGTGTGTGTGTGAGCATGTGCGTGCTGATGGTGGGGGCAGGGGCTGGGGAGCTGAAGCTGCTTCCCAGGGACCCGAGGACGCCGCTGTGACCAGGCAGAGGCTCGAAAGGCAAGGACGGCATATCTCCCCTCTGGGTCTCAGAGGGAGTGAGGTCCTGCCTACACCCTGACGCGGCCCTGAGAGAGGCGACCCCACACCCTCTGCTGCATGAAGCCACCAGGCATGTGGCACTTCGTTGGGGCCCTAGGAAGCTCCAGGTCCCCCACGCCGCACACGCGGCATTACCACGTAGGGGCCCACGTGGGCTTCGCTCAGCAGACCCCACCGCCCTGCCCCAGGGGGTGGCGTTGGCACACGCAGCAGGGCCGCCTCTGCTCAAGGCACAGAGCCGTGCAAACACCTGCCGGCCCACCTCCCAAGTTCAGTTCCCGGCAAAAACAAGGGTTGTGATGTTCAAGAACATGCCTCACACCCTGGTCATCACCACCCTGAGATACGGGTGCCATCGCCTCGTTGTACACACACAGGGAGGAGGGCGGGGGCAGCAGGAAAGGCCTCTCACTGTCCACAGCCTCAGAGCCCACCCGCCACCTGAGACCCCAGCCCGTCTGCGCTGTTCTTGGGCTACAGGGTCAGCCTGCCCCGCGCCTGTGTGTGTGTGTGTGTGTGGGGGGTCCAAAACACTGAGCTATGTCTTCTCGTTGTGCTTCCCTGGGCCCCCCCAGGGCCCCCGTGCTAGCTGCTCCCTCACAGCTGGGAGCCGCCCACAGCTCTGCCGGTGAGACGGGGGCTGGGGGGCTCTGCACACGGGCACCCACAGGGCCAAGGGCTCACTCACTCCTCTCTAACTCCATCCAGACCTCAGGACCTGAAACGCCCAGAGTGGCTCCTCAGAGTAACACAAGGGAGACTCCCCGTCAAGCCAGAGTTCCAATAGTAATTTCTGTCCAGTACATTAGTGACCATCTTCCAGGAAACCGCAGGGCCTGCTGTGGGCTCAGGGCTGTCATCGAGCCCTGCCATCCAGGGCTGGAGACACAGCAAGTGGGCACAGTCTGTCTGGAAAGCATCTCCCGTGGGCATTCTACGTGAAAGACGGCATCTAAAGAAGCCTTCAGAAGCAAGCTGGCTGCACACCACCATTGACCAGTCCCTTACACCAGGACGACCTGGAAACACGTCTGACCAGAGCGAGAAAGGGCTGTGGGCTCCGGAGCATTCCCGGGGCGGGTGGGTCATGCACGTGTCAGACGTGGAACTGACACCCGAACCCGGGAGGGAGGGCGGACCCAAGGCTTCACCCCCAAAGCATGGCTGTGACATGGCGGAGGACACACAGGAAGTCAGGGGAGAACCAGGCTGCCTCTCTGTTCCTTCTCTAGGGAGTCCAGGGTGAGTCAGCCGCTACAGGGCCACCTCTGCCCCTACACTCCCTGTCCCAGCGTGCAGGAGCTCGGACCCCCGCCCAGCCCCCTCCTCGCCACCACACCGGGCACGGTGTCCAAGTGCCACCTCTCTGGAGCCGGAAGCCCTGCCCGGGCAGCACACACAGACTTGAAAACAAACGTTGTGTGGTTATGAATGACACTTGTATAGCGCCCTTTTACTATGTGCATAAAAGAACATTAAATGTATTGTTTTCACAGAACACTAGTCGGACCTGTGACCTGGATCTGTCAGCACAGCTGCGCAGGTGAGACATGGGCATCTGACCTGGCCTTCGCTCCTCTGCAGGTCGGGGCCCTGTTTGCTCTGCCCCCGGACGGCTGGCCACAACCGTGGCTCCCACGGCCCCGCTCACAGCCCGGGCAGCCGGGACCCTGGCACTGACCACACGCGGGCTGTGTGGCCTGGCCGTGCAGAGTAGCCGGCTGTCCAGCCTCCGGTAAGGATGTTACGGACCCTCCCCCGGAGGAATGCTGATAGCTATTGTGGAGAAATAAGACCATGCTTCTGTTACAACGTCTTGCATTGACAATGTAACTGCAACCCTGGAAAGAGAATGCTTAACTTCCAGAAGCAGAAGTGTTCACAGACTCCTGAACAACAGTTGTCTGTGTGTAATAGGATTATTGGATGTTCCTTCCTGCTTCCCTTCGCATTTCCTGCACCATCATGAACTGAATGCATCACGTGGAGAGTCCATACCACACGTCTCGTTAGAGATGGAGCGTGAGCTCGGCTGGAGGCATCAGCCCTGACAGCAGCCAGTAGGGACTGACTCGATCAGAACCATCGATTTCCAGGTGGTGACAGGGCATCACCTGTGGGCCACAGCTCTCTAAAGGCAACTGCCACTGCTCATCAGCTGGAGGGAGGCGGCAAGACGGAGCCTTGGACCAAAGGGGACCTCACACGGAACCAACCACAAGCAGAGGCGCTGAGCTCCAGGCGCGAGTGTCAATCGCCGGAGGCTTAACCCACTGGGACGCCTGGGCCTGTCCCAGAGGCCTGGACTTGACTGGTCAGACATATGGCCCAGGCTGAGACATTTAAAAGCTCCTGGGCAACCAGCTTGAGAGCCGGTGACTTAGGGAAGAAAGAGAAGGAAGCTGGCAAAGAAGAACCGCATTTGATTACAACACAATAACTGGCAACAATGAATCACACTGTTGCTACTTTAAAACATCAAGAAACTACACAGATAAGTACTATGTTTCAATCTTGCTGGAAAAGCCCACACTATGTATTTTCCAAAGGCTAATGCTCACGCCTAGGCAGAGGCCAAGAGAGATGAGCCCATCACATAAAAAGACCCCCCCACACACACACACCCAAAAAGGTTTACCGTATTTGGCCATTTGTTCACTCGGTAAGTACTTAGTGGACACCTCTCCTGGGTCTGGCACGGAGCACACACAAGGCTGCTCTTACAGTGTGTGTTAGTGCAAAGACAGAAAATAAACGGACCATGTCAGATGCTAAAAAGCACTCTGAACCAAGCAGAGTAACACGATGCAGGTGACGTGTAAGTTAAACGCTCTATGCTCCCATGCACAGAGGTCTATCTCTAGACGCCCTGTCTTGTTTTTTTTACAAAAGTTTTAAATGTCCCCCAGAAGCTGACTATTGAAATTAGCTGCTAAGTAGCCATGGGCCAGACACGGTCACAGCTGTGTGACTGTCATAGCACCTGAAGTGAACTCCCCTTTTCCCTCCTCCAGGACACTTCATAAAAACTAGTGTTTTCCTAGGCTACAAAGGAGGCTTGAAGACAAGTGGATAGGCATAAATATTGCACTCATCACTTCAATTTCTTAGGTACAAGTCAACACCCACCACCTAACAGTGATCAAAACTGCCCCACCCAGCTGTGCTTCAGTCTTATGTGGCTGCCTCTGGCGGGAGCGTTTCCCATTCCTGCTCCAGCTCAGAACAACGCTTCTTGTACTGGTGCCGGTGTTCTGGGGCATTGTCAGCCTGTTAGAGCCGCTAAGGGGGACCCTCTGGCTGTGTGGGGGTCGAGGGGGGCCCTGGGGGACCAGCCAGGAGACCCTGCCCTCACCCCGTGGGAGACAGTGTGCAGGGGAGACACAAGGACGTATGGGGGCAGGAGAAGATGCCCTGACAGGGTCCTGCCCCCCACAGCCCCCCAGTGGGGGAGTGCAAAACACACCCAATGGCCAAAGCATGAACATGACACCATGTGACTGACACCTGTCGGCCCAAAACTCACCCAGGGCACGACTGTCAACACAAGATGCGACATGCTGACCCTTGGTTCCCACCCAAGCTGAAGTAGAGGAATCCATGTGAGCTAGAGGCCTTGGGGAACCTGCCAGACGCTCAGGGAGGCCCCACGGGGAAGGGTCTATCCAGCCAGAGGCCGAGGCAGCAGCCTCATTTTAATATGCAAATGACCCACGAGACCCAGCCTGCCCTGCTGACTGAGGCTCAAACAGGCCTCCCTCGTTCCTGGGGGTGGGCAGAACCTGGGAGGAACCCCGGGGGGCTCCCGGGGCCTGGGGAACAACCCCCGGATCTAGTGGGAGAGGCGGGCGTGTGCCTGGGTGCCCTGGCGAAACAGCCCATTCTGTCCTCGGCAAGGCCGGTATCACTGAGCAAGGACAGGGCTTCCAACCAGCGCCCCCAAGGCCCGGCCCACCCAGCACGGTGACACTTACATGCACCATCCTGGCTCCACAGGCCAGTGGTCTGTCCTGCACCCTTCCTGGGGCTGGCAGAGAGCAGAGCCCCCCAACTTTCCAGGGCGTGGGACACAAGGGCTGCATAGAGCACCCACGCCGGATCCAGACCACGGGGTCCCCTGTGAGGCCCCAGCAGAATTTCTAGCAAGTCCTGTGGGGGTGTGGCCAGCACACAGCGTCTGGGGGGGTGGGCCCCACAGACCAGGACACAGGGGCGGGGGGGGGGCAGCTGGACCAACAGGACAAGCACCCCAGCAGCTGCCAGCTTCCCACCTCGGGTGGCGCGGTCACAAGCCAGGCAGGGCAGGGCCCAGTCCCCGTCGGGGCCGGAGGCCAGCAGGCAAGGGTGACGCTGGCTCAGCGGCTGCAGCTCCTCGCTCGGACCCAGCGGGGCCCCCACGCGGTGCTGGGGGCACAGCGAGGCCTCGGGCGCTGTCGGGCGGGACACACACACACAAAGAGAGAGACAGGCCATTAGACGGGAGGGAGCAGCGGGCCGCCTTCCGACCCTGCACAAGCCGCTCAAGGTCAAGGGCTGAGGGGCCTGGAAACCATCGGCGTCGGGGCGATGGCAGCCTGAGGCAGCCCAGTGCCAGGCCAGGAAGACCCCCAGGGCCCCCGCACCCCACGACCCCAGCCCCTGGAGCACCCCACGGATGATGGAGACAGCACCGGGGCACCAGCTCCACACCGGCTCTGAATCCTCCAGCTTCCTCAGGAGCCGCACGTGGCCACGGCCCACAGGGGCAGCTGGGACTGGGCACCCACCGGGGCCTCTGGGGCCAAACAGCTCACTTCTTAAAGGGCCACCCGCCCTGTGCCCGGCGGGGGGCGGGCAGACCTCCCGCGGCCCAGGCCACGTTTCTCCCAGACGCGTTCACAGAGGCCACCACCCCCGCTCACGAGAGAAGTTCACACAGTTCACGGAAGTGAGCCATCGGCCGTGCCCAGAAGCGGGACAGGAAAGCGCTGAGCCCGTGGTGATGCAGACTTCCCCACACGCTTCCCACAAAGCTGCCCCTGCAGGGACAGCCTCAAAGCGAAACCTGCAGCCACGGGAGCAGGAAGAAGGGCCTGCGGACAGAGCCACGGGCCCACGAGGGGCAGCAGGGGCTGTCACCCACATGTGGCTTCCTTAGAAGAGTCTGCGGTTTGGCTGACACACGTTACCAACGCCGGACAGAAGGGTGTGGGGACCAAGCTGCACTGTGCTGTTACCCACACAGGACACACTGATGCCGGTCCCAGTTCAGCCCCAGGCCTGGCCATTGGCCCCGCCCCCAGCCCAGCCCCTCCTCCCGCCCGGCCCCGCCCCCCAGCCCGGCCCCCAGCAGGAAACGGTGACCCCCTTGCCCCCCAGCACCGGCCCAGCCACACGGCCGTGTCACCAGGACTCGCGTCCCAGGCAGGACAGGGATCCCTGCCCAGATGACACCTGTGGGGGCGGCCGTGTCCCGAGTTATGGGACCGAGACACACCCTCTCGTACTCGGTGATGTCGGCACCAAAAGCTCACGGAGCCAGGCGGGAGCCCGGCAGCCCATCCCGCGACATCACCCGACAGGAGACTGAAGAGACGAGGTCACCCCAAATGAGCACCTGTCCCCTCCTCGCCCCCACATTCCCTCAGGGCCCTACCCTCCCTCCAGCCCTCCCCAGGGACAGAGGAAGAGGAGAGCCCAGCCTCTAAGCCCACCCATCCCCGAGGGTCCCTCCCGCCCAGACCACAGAGGGTCTCAAGGCCCCGGAGCCAGGGCAGCCAGCAGAGGCCGGGGATGGAAGACAGAGGCAGCGGCCCCCATGCCCACCCCACAGGCGGGCGTGCCCACTACTCACAGCCGTGGTAGGAGGCGGGCGAGCCCCCGGCCTTGCTGTACTCGGGCTCGGAGCAGCTGGTGGACAGGTTGGGCTGGCTGGAGCCGCGGCCGAAGCTGATGGGGTTGCTGCTACTGCTGCTGCTGCCCACGCCAGTGGCCACCTGGGCCATGCGCTCTTTGGTCTTGAGCGCCTGCACACGCTCAGCCTTCAGCCGCTCCTCATCCCGGAGCAGGGCCACCAGCTGCTTGGACTTCTCGCGCACGTTGATGCCCTGGTCCTTGCCGTCACGGTCGACGTACTGGAAGTCCTTGAGTGTCTGGATGGCGAAGATGTTCTCGCGGCACTGCTGGGCCACGCGCTCCGAGCCCGTCTTGATGAGGTAGTCCAGCAGCGTCAGCGCCTTGTACACATGCCGCCAGTTCTTGCCGTGGTCGTTGAGGCGCTTCCACACCATGCTCATGATCTCCGAGAAGGCCACCACGTTGTAGGTCAGGTCCGCGACCTCGGTCATCAGGGAGCTGGATGGGCCCCACGGGTCATTGGACGTGGCCTCCCGGACCTTGACCTCGGCTTCGGAGTAATTGTTCACGATGTTTTTCATCTGCCTTCGGATGGATGAGGTCGTCATCTTTGAGCTCTTGGGGGTGAACGTACAGCCTGTCAGAGAAACCGGCTTTCCCGCCCTGCACAGCTCTGAGCTCCACGGAGGTTCTGACTGGGCGCAAGGGCCACGGCACTCATTTCCTCCCCGGCAGCCTCGGGCCCGAGAAGCTGGAAGCCATGACCTGCGGAGAGAGAAACACAGCTGTGCCACGGCCCCGGGGGCAGCGGAGAGCATGGGGGGCCACGGGGGGCCGGCGGGGGGCACGGGGGGCAACAAGGGCTCAGCTGCCATGGGGAGGCCGGGCACTGAGTGGGCAACCGCAGACTCCCGGACATGAGAGTCCATCTTCCTTTAAAAACCAAGACAAGGCCAAGCTCACTGATTAATACGGAATCAAATTTCAATGCAAGTATAAGCCTTTGGAATGAGAGACCTGAACATCGTGACTATTTTCTATTTTTGTTCTATTTCCAGACACCCCCACCGGGGGTCTGCCGTGGGCTGAGCAGGCCGGGGAAGCATCGTAACTGGGGATGGGGGTTCCACATTCTCTCTGGGGGCCAGGAAGCCTCTCACTACAGGTCGGTCTTGCCCCCAAATGCCCATCAACACCCTTCAAACTGCTCAGTCTGTGGCGTCAGCCGCCGCGCCTCGAGCTGCTGGGACCTGTCCCCCAGCACCGCGTCCTCCTGACTGCCAGCCCAGGTCCCCGACTCCCCTCCCATGGGCCTCCACAGCCTCCAGCGTCCGGCCTTGGCCGCGTAATGCACCCAGAGAACATATGCTTCCAGCCCACCCCTAACCTCAGAGGGCAAAACGGAGGCTCGGGCGCGGGCATTACCCGCTGCCCTGGCCCTGCGCCCCAAACACACCGTCCCCTCTGGCAGCAGCTCCGTCCCTGGTGGGGGCCCTCCTCAGCCTTGCTCCAGGCGGGTGGGGACGCCCCTTCCCAGTCCCCGCCCCCGACGTTCTGGGCGGCAGAGGCGGGTCCTTCCGCCAAAGCACCTGGGGGCCTGTGTGCTGGGAGGGCGGCCCCCAGGCGCATCTGTCAGCGTCTGCACCGAGCCCCTGAGGGGACCCTGGCTGTGGCTTTTCAGGGATCAGCAATGAGGGGCGATCGTCTCTTGTCAATCAGGATGGACTGTGACAGGCCCGGCCAGATCGATCGGCACAACCGAGCGAGCTGAGAAACCTTCACCCCTCACGGCAGGTCCAGCGAAACCGCCCACGCTCGCTCCTCTCCTCCTTCTCGGGGGAAGCAGGGCCCCCGGGGGGTCAGCTCGCCGGGTCGGGGGATGGGCAGCTGGGTGCTTCCCCCAGGACGCACACGGGAGGTTGAGGGCGCGGCTTAGACGGAGGCAGCCTCCGCTGATGTCACTTGTCCTCAAGTCTCCTGAAAGCGGAAGTCGAGTGCACAACGGAACGCCAGCTTTCTCTGGGTGCAGACGCACAGGTGTTGAAATGTGACTGTTGTGAAAATGTGTGAAGCAAGCAGCAGGTCAGGAGCTGGCTCGGGCCATTCCGGCCCCACCCCGGCCAGCTGGGCACAGGGGCGAGACAAAGATCAGGCACCCCGATGACGGGCCACAAGGTGCACAGTCCCGCCACAGAGGACAAGAGGGTTCTGTGACGCCCCCAGCCCTCTTCTGCGGCTCAAAGGGGTTTTGCAAACGACCAATCGCGGGCAGCGTCCTTAACAGGCATGCCCCAGAGTAAGCAGTGTGGGTGGCATGGTGCACAGAACCCGGGGACAGGAGCCCAGGGGCCTAGCGACTCCCTCGTCCCAAGGCGGGGTGGGCCCGAGGCTCTCCCCGGACCCCTGTTCAAGCCCCCTTTCTGGCAAAGGGCTCAGTTCCCTGCAGAGCTGCAGCCACAGCGGAGTGCCGGCCACACGTGCAGCCGCGGGTCCTCAGGGGCGTGTGCAGCCCTGTGGTGGCCCAGCGGGCTTCCGGGAGCACGAAGAGCAGCCCTAGGACCCGCCCTCCTCCCAGGGCGGCGGCCGGCCTGCGTGCGATCCCTGGGCCAGAGCCTCCATTTCTAACAAGCTGGGACTTGGCTATGAACGACACCCAGAGAGCGAGCGGGAGCCGCGGGGCAGGTCACCCCTCGGCACAGGCCCGGTGGCAGATCCATTGGTACCATTTTCCAGCCTGAGGTGTCTGGGAGAGATGCAGAGCCGCATGGGAAAGCCCAGAATTCCCACGCTTGCAGCTTCATTTAGCCCAGGCTGGTGGCTGCGGCGGTGCTGGGTGCCTGGCTGGCTGTGTCCTGAGCAGTCGGCCTGTGCGTGGAAGTGGAGGGGGGCAGGCTGTGGGCCGCTGGCCAGGACCCAGGGCCCTGAACCTGGGGGCAGGTGTCCCCTCTGCCCTTAAACCAGAGGCTGGGAGCTCACGCCGACCCCCCACGGTAGACTTCTGGGGCTGAGGCGTCACTTCCACGGGTGGTGATGGCTGGAGTCCCTGATCCCCACAGGGTGTCCACCTCCCCGGGCGGCAGTGTGCAAGCCAGCACTCCCAGGACCCGAGGACAGGCAGCCACAGCCAGAGGTCAAGCCCACTGTCCCGAGTCACAGGCCAGGACACGAGGGCTCCCGCTTCACAAGCCACAACGTCCCTGCTCCTAGGACAGTCCTCGCTGTCCCCTTGGGGAACCCACGGGGCAGCCGGGCCGCTCCAGGCCCTGCCACGTCCCCTGGCGCTTCGCAGACAAAGGTCTTGTGCTGTAGGGAGCATCGGCCACATCCCGCCTGAAACCGCGTCAGGGACTCCTGCTGCCGGCAGAGCCTCCCCCTACTCTGTCCAGGAGCAAACGGGGAGCTGGAGACGCAGCGGCAGGGGAGTACAAGAGGCAGCAGAGAGGCCAAGGCCCGTCTCCGGGGGCGGGGGGCAGGGGGGAGCCAGGAGCCAGACACACAGAGCCAGACCCCCGGCTGACGACCAAGCTCATGTGCGGCGGGCGGGGCGGCCAGAGAACGGCGGTCACAGGATGCAGAGCTGGGAGGCTATGGGGCTTCAGGAGGAGAGGGCGGGATGAGGCATCTACTTCGGGCACATGTGGCTGTGGACAGCCGTGGAGGTTGGGGACGACCCTGGGGCGGGGGCACCCGGGGCTGCCGGGCCCTGGAGGAGGACGGGAAGGGTGCCCATTGGAAGGTGGCAGTGACTGAGGTCCAGGACGGGCCAGGGCAGGCGGTGGGGACACATTCCATGCAGGGGAGGGACAGCGGCAAGGTTTCAGGGAGTGACAGGGACAGAGAAGAGCCCGGGATGTGGCAAGAAGCGCACTTTCAGGGCCGCACAGGGAGGCATTAGAACTGTGCAGGCGGCTGCTTCCGGCTGCAGTGGGGCCCACAGCCCCAGCTCCAGGACAACACCGGAGCCACCTGCCCACCCCCCGCCCCTTCCCTCAGAGGACCCCAGGCCGGAGGGGCCGCCACCTGCCACCCGCCGGGGCTTCCGGGGGGGGGGGGGGCCCCGCCCCCCTCCTAGGGCCTCTGGGCTGCTGGCTCCCAGGGACAGAGGCCCCGACTGTCTCAGCCCTGCTGCCGCCTCACAGGGCCTGGCACTGGGCCGGGCACACATCTGCCAGGGGATGAATGACTCACAGGGAACCTGCTGGAGCCCCCAAGTGTTCTGCCCCCCCAGCGCTCTGCCCCCAGCTCCCTGCTCCCCCATTCCCTG
>PVKE010013551.1:0-36379 GCA_004027555.1 Craseonycteris thonglongyai | reverse complement strand
GTGCATTGTCATAGTGCAAGAAACATGAGCTGTTGGAGAAAAAGTTCAGGTCATTTTTGCCTAAGTTCTTTATGCAGACGTTTTTAGCACTTCTAAATAGTCAACTTGGTTGACAATTTGTTCATTTGGTACAAATCCATAATAAACAATCTCTCTAATATCAAAACAATGTTAGAAGCATCATTTTCACTCGATTTGGGCTGATGGAACTTTTTGGTCATAGAGAATTGGATAACTTCCATTGTGTACTTGGACACTTTGTTTCAGGATTGTATGGGTACACCCATGTTTCACCACCAGTGGTAACACTGCCCAAAAAATAGTCTTGCCTCTCCAAAGGTCTTGGCAAACTTTGACTTTGCTTTTTTTGTTGTTTGTTGGTGAGCTCCTTTGGGACCATTTGTGCACACATTTTTTTCATGCCAAGATTTTCAGTGAAGATTTTCCTATTTCTCTATTGATGTTTACTTGGTCTGCTATGTTTTTCGTAGTCAACTGATGATTTTGATATACAATTTGATGAATATTTGTCACTTTGCAATTCTGCTCATTATTGGCGGCTCTGACCTCTCTTCATCAATGATGATTTTCTCCCCTCAGAAAAACATTCAATCCATTTGTACACTGCTGTTTTCTTCATGGCATTATCCCCATAAACTTGGACTAGCATGTCCTTGTTTTTACTTCAACTCTTGACAAGTTGAACAAGAAACTTAATATTTGTTCATTGCTGTAATTCAAGATCTGACATTCTTGCAGTGATGCACAAAAACACACAACAATAATGAACGCCACTCAACAAGATACTGTCACATGTCAACATGAATACAGCTGTGAGACCCTGATATAGCAAGGTTATGAAAACTCACTATGCTGTTTTTACAGTACTGCCAATGTGAACGCACAGTGGCATGTTTGTGAACTTAATTGTCACACCTTATATTAATGAAGATTATGACTGATGGACTGAGTTTAGAATGTTAACACACATGAATTTAATTCTTATTTAATTTCATAAAGAATGTTCAGGGGAAATTAGTAGCAAGAAGAAGACAATTATTCAAGAAATGTTTTTCCTTCTCCAGCTGATCCTGAACTTGTAGTTCAGAGTCATTCTGTGTCATTGAACTATCAGATTTATTACTACTTGAATATTTTGGAGATGTCAAGATATTCAAGATATGAACAGAATCAACTCTTTGATTGCCTTGAGCATTGCTAAAGAATATTCAAGTGATTTGCTGATCTCTAGATATATTTGAATCAAACTCCATTTTATAAAGAATTCCTAGGCTTAACATGAGGCATTTTTATCCCATTTTCAATTGATGTTTCCATAGCCTTCAGTGATTTGGTAAAATTTTAAATCCCTGCCTAAGTTGTTTTTCTATTAGATAACTGTGTGTAGAACCGCCAGAATATTTGTGTTCCATTTTCTGTGGCCAAAAATTGATTTAATTGTTTCTGAGAGAATTTTATTGTTTGATGGCTGTCCCCATTCTAACGTCTGCTTACTTTGAAGTTAGGCCCCTTCTTCTTATTCTTCTGATCCTGGCATATCACCTCCAAGCTTTCTTCCCCTGAAAACATGAAATTAAAGGCAATCACACCTGATTTTGAAATTAAGTCCTATAAGTATTTGACTTAGGCCAGGATACTGACCTGTGAGCCATGTGTTTCATAAATTATATATTAGAATAAGTAAATAAATTTGTGATATAACAGTGACAGTGACAGACACATGGAAAGTACTTTAATTAAAGTACAGTTTCTCTACTCTCCTTTTAGCCACATTATAGGTTATAATTAGTCCTTTTATATTGAAGGACAAACTCATTAGAAATTTTTAATAACAAATAAAGTTTTCAGTCAATGTTTATTTTATATCTATACCTATATTTAATCAAGTATTTGCTTTTCTTTCCTTTGTTTCTAAATTATGTGGTTGTTAATTTGTAGCTCAGAGCTTTTCTGATTAATAAACAATTATGAATTTTTTTAAGTTAGAAATATTTTGTCGAAATACAGTAATATTAATTTATTATTACATTTGGATAATCCCATGCACTGTGATCATTTTGATAATAAAACCATTATTAGTAATTTTATCAATTTGAAGTTTTTAAGCATTGACTCAAGGTCATTATATCTTTAAATGCAGATAATGTTTTATATTGAGGTTATATCAAGCATATACATTTTTTTGCTTCCCTCAAGACTTATGCATTATTTTACATAAAGTTTAAGGAGTGGACACATTATTATTTTTTCAATGTGCTATGCTAACTTTCCATTATCCTGAGGATTAGGTTGAAGCAATGCATCTTTGTATACAACAAGACATTTTATGTGCCCATAATTAACTAATTTTTTTAAAAGCTTTATTTTATTGTTTGAGAGTGACAGGGAGAGAAATGGAGAAAAGTGGGAGGGCCCAGAGCAGTCTCCACACTGTACATCTTTAGTTTTTTGACATAGTATCATTCCACACAGGTGGATATGGGGCCATACGGGGTAGAACCAAACTGAAGGCCTCCTATATGGGAGGCAGGAACCTTTGCTGCCATCCTGGGGGTTACTAGTTGTATGCTGCAGTTCAGCTTATGGGTTGGCGTGGGCTGGGGCCAGGATTGGATCCCCAGACCTCAAGGTTGCAAGGCAGGTGCTCAAACTGTTTAGCTATCCTGGCACCCCACAATTACCTAATTTTACCTAGAGTTTTGTACTTCCATTTCAGAATTTATTATCTTCCCTAGCAATATTGTTAATAGTATTATATATAGAAAAATATCTGTTTTAACTTTTGTGGGAAACCAGAATATTCTCTTAGTGGTTAACAATGTATACTATTTTAGCTACTGTATATTAGATTCATGACTTGAGCTTGTTTAATTCAGGAACTAAAAATTATATATCTTCTGAGACATCTCAATATTTTTAAAGAAGTTAAAAGTAATTAACTCATACAAATAAAATTAATTGCAAATAATTTTTAAAAATTAAAACATCTTTTTTTAAACATTGTTCAAAGATATTACTGGAAGTACTATCTATTTAAATAAAAGGTGAGGATTTCTGCATCAATTTGAGATATACAGAATTGCAAAAAATGTCCTTCTATCTAATATTAAGAAATTTAAAGTATGGTTTTCTTAAGTTCCTGAGAGATACGAGTATGTAAAGAAACCTACTGAACTACCCACAAAGTGATTAGCTGGATCTAGAAAAGATGTGATCCATTGCTGCTTTTACATCTCATGAAACAGCTTGAGGAGGAAGAAGTCATCAAACTATGGCTAAGGAGATAACAGTTATACTTTTAATAAGTTGTTAAAGACGGATAAATGGCTGATATGACAGTTTAGAATCCCTGGGGGAAGAGACATAACATATGTAACTACCTGCCAGCTCATTTCCATGAGTTCCACTGATCATGCATGATAAAGGTGGTAAGCAGTACAGGAGAACTAGGGCAGGTGCCACATGAGATTCAGATGTGTAGGGACTGCCGAAATCGGAGGGCAAGACAGTAGAACTGAGAGAAACCCCTTCAGGTACTCACTGTGTGACTACATGATTGTTCTGTTAAAACATGAGGCCGGGGAAGGATAAATTGAGTGCAAGCCTTCAGTCTCTCCATGGCTTACAATGACTTGGAAGGTGAGGGTGCAGCACCTGTCTATACCTGGAGGAGATCTGAGAGTAACCTTTAAGAGGCCGGTGTGCAGATTCCTTAAATCTGAGGGCCATGCTGAAGGATAGAAGGACTCCGCACAGACACGATGGGTCTTACAACCAGCAGGAAGCAGAAGTCATATGTGGCTAAGTTTGGGAAAAGAGAAATAAGACAAAACTAACTCATCAAGCGGCATGAGCATGGGCCCTGCTGAAGTCAGAGGACAGGAAAACAGAAAAATAGTCCAGGCGGGCAGGTCCCAAGCCTAATAATGGAAAGCTTCTGAATTTACTGCCAAATAACTTCAGTGAACTAGATCTAACTAAAGCAACAACAAATTCTAGACCAAGGTCAACTACAGAAAACATTGACTCAGAAGAATGGGCAAGCTCTTTTATAGGTATAAATATAATTTACTTCAGTCACTGGTTTGTTTGTTTTTTTAACAAACTCTCTGGCACTTAAAAAATGTATTAGAGAAATTAAAAAGAAAGAAAAATACATATAATCAACAAAGAAGCAGTCAGGGGATGTTAGGATTATTGATCAGCAATTTAAATGTAATCACAACAGAAAAGTTAAAGGGTCTCATGGAAAAAAAGAGCTATTTTAAAGGAACTACGGTAAATATGTTAAGACTCTAGAAGAAAAGGCAGATGATGACAAGTATGAACAGATGGGCCATATGAAAATGAGGGAAAGATGCTATAAAAGAGTAGAGTCAAATACAATGCTAGAAATGAAAAATGAGATAATAGAAATAAAGAATTCCTCTGATGAGCTTACTAGTTGCCCAGGTATAGCAAAGAAAAAAATCAGTGAATCAATATCCTTAAATTTAGTGCAATAGAAAGTACACAAATTGAAATACCAAAAGTAAAATGATGAGTATAAGAAATCAGAACTTGCAAGAATTTTGGGACAATATCAAGTGGTCTAACACATCTATTTTGAGCCAAAGAAGAAGTAAGAATATAACAGGAAAACTATTTTAAAAGATAATAGCAAAAAACTTTTTCAAAATTGGTAAGACATCAATGCAGATGTTAAATATGATATATGTAATATGACAAATGACATTGCATAGTCAAATTGCTGAAAACCAAAGTAAAAGAGAAAATACTAAAAACACCTAGAGACAAAAAGACATTATGCACAGTGGAAAACATTACGAATATTGCTGATTTCTTACTAGAAATGACTGAAGCCAGACGTTGAAATGACATCTTTTCTGTGTTGGAAAAATAGCTATTGTGCACAAAGATTTCTATATTCAAAAATAATATCTTCTCAACATAAAGGTAAAATAAAGACATGCTCCAATAAGCAAAAGCCCAAAGAATTCATCTGCTGCAAACTTGTACTATAAGAATTACTAAAAGAAGTTCTTCAAACTATAAAACATAAAGGAATGAAGAACACCAGAAAAAACAAATATGTAAGTAAATATAAAGAACATATTTTTTAAATTTTCTAAATATCACCATCTATGTTTAAGTCTTTATATCATTATCTATTTAACTATCATCTATATAATCTGTCTACAATATATCATCTGTCTACCTTTCAATCTATATCTGTCATCCATCTATCATCTATCATCTATGTATCATCTCCATCATCCATCTATTATCTATCTAACATCTACCTATAATCTATGTATCTATCATCATCATCATCATCACCATCATCATTTGTCTATTCTTAAATATCTTTAAGACACTACTGACTCTTTAAAGTAAAATAACAACAATGGGTTGTGAGATCCATAGCATATGTATAAATAAATAAAAAATGAGGGCACAAAGAACACATAGGTGGTAAGTTAAAGTATAATTTTGTAAGATTCTTGCTTTGCTTATAAACACTAGAGTATTTTTGAAGTTACACAATAAGTTAAAAATGCATAAGAGAAACTGCAAAATAAATAACACAAAGATACATGACTAAAAAGTCTACAGAAGAAATAAAATGGAATACTAAAAATATCAATTCTCTCTAGAGATGGCACAAGAAGATTAATATAGTAAGAGAAGACAGGCAAATAGAAAATAAATATCATTATAGTAGACTTAAACACAAACATATCAATTTTTACACTGAAAGTGAATGTCATTTGGGAGTGCTTGCCTCGCAATCGCAAGGTCTGGGGTTTGATTCCTGGCCCTGGCCCATACAAACCTCATATGCTAAACTCTGGTGCACTGGTAACCACTGGGATGGCCACCAAAGGTTCCCACCTCTCATGCGGGAGGCCACTGGTTCAGTTCCTGCCCCACACAGCCCTACATACACCTGTATGGAATGAAATCATGTCACAATTAATGATGTACAATTATGAAGACTGCTTCTGGGCCCTCCCCACTTCTCTCTCTCTTTTTCTCTCTTACGTTCTTTCAAAACAATAAAATAAATCTTATTTAAAAAATAAGTAAATATAATTTGGTTCCTCCAGAAAATTTACCCAAGACAAAGTTAGAAGCTCAAAATATTTACCCATAGTAACACCCGCCAATAATAAAAGGAAGAGTCATTAGGAGTAAGTAAGAAAAGCCTTTCTCTTGCCCATGTAGATTAAATACCAGTAAAACTGGAGATAAAAGGTAATAGATTGTGTAAAAAGAGCTTCAGATTGTGAAGTATCATTTTCTTCACGTTGTAACAAGAGCACATGTAACATGACATCGTTAATGACGTTGACCTTCATCAACTGTGTTAACTTGTGTGACAAGTTTTTCCACTATAGAGGCACTCTTTACTCTCCCATAATTTACTTTCTTGAAAACAACTCACTATTTGCTACATCTCAGATTAAAGTGACTTAAGCTCCACCTCTTTGGGGAACAAATATCTACATAAATAATTTGAAATATTTTGAGAAAGTAGATTTGTCTCTTTTGCCTTATTTATTTATTTATTTATTTACTTAGTTACTTAGTTACTTACTTACTCACTCATTTATATCACTATGGTCTTATCAGAGGATATTCTCTGACCACATGGAAATTAATTAATAGCAGAAAGATAATTTAAAAAACCCAGCAAATTTGTGGTAATTAGATAAATGAACCATTTAATAATGATAAAAAATAATCACAAGAGAAAGTAGAAAGTATTTAGATATGAATAATGGTAAAAACACAAAATATCAAAATTTGTGGAAATGCCGCTATTCATTAGGGTAACTTAAAGTTTAAACAATTATATATAAAATTTTAAATATACAAAATTTGTGAACTTTGCTTCTAACTTACAAGCTATTAAAAATAAAAATATGAGTGGTCATGAAAACTGATAAGAAACAAACAACACAGAACATCCACAAAATTAATAGCAAACTATTAAAAAATAATAATAAAATTTATACTCCTCTGGAAAGCAAGTAGCCATAAATTACCAAAGACAAGAAATAAAATTATGCATATAAAAACAGATTCTATACATACTAACAGGATAATAAGAGAATGTAATAGAAAATTTGTGTGAATAAATTCAGCAAATTGAATAAAATGGAGTAATTATTTGAAAGACATACAGTATAACAAAAAACTGAAAACATAAATAGCATTACAAGTATAAGGCCTGACAAATTAATTAACTTTTATTATTTGATGAATGCATTTTTCACAAGCAAATATTAAATTTTGTCATTTTTTAAATCAGCTGAAATGACCACATGATGTTTTTCCTTTTATCTCTTTATGTGGTGATTACATTAAACTTGTTTTTGAATATGTTTGTATATTATTAATATAATAAGTAACTCATATTCCTGGAATAAAGCACATATTCTAGTAATGTATTTTATATATTGCATTCAATTTGTCAATTAAAAAAAAAATCTTTGCACCTTCTTGAAAAGCATTTTTTGTCCGTAATTTCCTTTTTTTGAATATCTTTATCAGTTTGGGAATCAAAGATATACCTACCTAATGAAATAAATTTAAAATACTCTTGTTTTTATTCACTGAAACAATTTGTACATTATTATTTATATTAAATGTTTGGAATTCATGAATAAAACCAAATGGGTTTGTAGCTATTTTTGTGGAAAGCTTTCATAATTAAAGAATTAATTTCTTTAATTGACAGTTAAATTCATGAACTAATCCTACCAAAAGTGCTGCATACCTCATTGCTGCATATAACTATAGTCTCCTTCAAAGTACTCCCCTCGGGAAGCTATACACCAATTCCATCACTTTAGTCCACCCTTCAAAGCAATTTTGGAACTCTTTCTGAAATGGCCATCAGAGCTATTGTCATATTACCCTTGATGTCCTGAATGTCATCAAAATGTCTTCCTTTTACTATTTCCTTTCTCTGTGGGTACAGAAAAAAGTCATTGGAAGTCAGATCAGGTAAGTTGTGAGGGTGTTACAAGACAGTCATTTGTTTATTGGCTAAAAACTCCCTCATAGATAGGGCCCTGTGAGCTGGTACATTGTTGTGATGTAAGAACCGTGAGTTGTTGATAAGAAGTTCAAGTTGTTTTCATCTAACTTTTTAATGCAGCCTTTTTAGCACTTTCAAATAGTAAGCTTGGTTGATGGTCTGTCCATTTGGTACAAATTCATAAAAAGCAATCCCTTTTATATCAAAAAAGGTTAGCAATATTGACTCTTGATTTGGACTGATGAAACCATTTGGGTTGTGTAGAATTGACTAACTTCCATTGTAGACATGGACATTTTGTTTCAGGGTCATATTGGTACACCCGTGTTTCATCACCAGTGCTAACATGGCTCAAAACATCATCTTGCCTCCAAACGTCTTGGCACACTGCTTTTGTACATCAATGAGCTCTTTTGGGACCATTTTTGTATGTACCTCTCTCATGCCAAGATTTTCAGTGAAGATTTTCCTGTTTCTCTATCAATGTTTCCTTGGTTTGCTATGCTTCTCACATCTAGCCAACAATTTTGACACACAATTTAATTAATTTTGCAATGTTTCCATCAGTTCTTCTCATAACTGGCCATCTTGATCTCTCTTCATCAATGACACTTTCTCTGCCCTCAGGAAAATGTTTAATCCATTTGTATACTGCTGTTTTTCCATGGCATTATCCCATAAACTTGGACTAACATGTCCTTAATTTTACTTCCACTTATGCCAATTAAAAAAAATTTAATGTTTGTTTGTTTTCCTACTTCAAGCTCCAACATTCTTACAATGATACACAAAAACATACAACAACAATAATAAACATGACTCAGCAAGATACCATTACATGTCAACACAAACATAGTTATGAGATACTGATATTCCAAGGTTATGAAACCTTATCAAGTTGGTTATACTGTGTTGCCAACGTAAGCACACAATGCCAAATTTGTGAACTTAATTGTCAGCGCTCATAATCCATGATTTTTGTGCATAAGTGCTACTAGAGATAATAGAAATATTTTTGAATTATGTTTTCTGGGATTTCATTAGTTAGATATAAATAAAATAACTATATAAGGATAAGAGTTTACAAAATTTTTATTTCTTTCTCTTCCCTAAACTTAGGATCAAAGCTACCAGAATTTCATTCTTGATTTTTTATCAGTCCTAAGTAGGCCTGAGATTGCTGAACTGTAACCCTGAAACAAATCCAGGGAGCAGCATATGTATCCAGATGTTTATTCTCAACCATGCCAATAAAGTAAGTTCTTGAGATCCACTATAACAAAATAATCTAAGAACCAGGAAGCCAACCAGCCAAAATTTGTCTCATTCATTACCCAAAGATATTTTTTCAAGATTATAATGAAAATATGAACTTTGTTTATCATAGACATAGCTGATGTGTTCTTATTGTAGATTGATTTTATTCTCTTGCATTTGCAATGAACTCATGAAAAATGCACTAGGAAACATCAAATTATAATGTCTTCCATTGACTAGTAGTTTGAACTTTTGAAAGACACAAAATCTCTGGGAGATTTAGTTTATTTTTCTAAAAAATAGAAAGTGACTTTTTCAAGATGGTACAACCAAAATTCAAATAAGATGAATATGTGAAAAAAGCACATGCTCAAAATGCTCAGTGTCTTTCAAAAATATTTCTTGACTGCAATTTAATTTAGGCCATTTAAAGTTTACATCAAGGTTGCCTTATCATCTTTGTTGTATTTGTAAAGCAAGCAAAATTCACATGTGCTGTGCTTGGCAGGTTCTATTCACCTATAAATAATATATGTGCAATGCTATTTCATTGATGTAATCTTTAATATATCTTATATAACAATAATAATCTGTTTATAAAAACTATTGATATTGGTAATGAGCTGTTATTAAAAACAAAAAAAAAAAAAACAAGCCTACAACACTCTTGTACTTGGTACCAAGTTATAAGGGAAGGATACTATTTCCACTTAGTCTAACCTTTATTGTATTCATATAAAAATTTCATTTTGTGAAGATAATGTCTCCAGTCAAAAGACAATGTTCCTATTTATGATAACCTTAGTTATTATGGCAAATCACCAATGGGAGTTTGTATTTTGGGAGAGTGATATATTTCTGTAAATCATGAGAAATGTAGTTTAGAATCAACACTATAATAATGCCAGATACATCATTAGCAGCATTATCTTTGAATACACGGAAATGAAATTCTACAGAAAATTCTGAAGCAAACTTTTAAAAACTATATAACCTAGAGAAAGGGTAACACATTTCATTTTGCTTATGCAGGACAGTACTATCCAAGCATGCAAAAATCGGAGTTGAATTCTCTTGGTTTCAAAAACAGCATCACTGATTTTCATACATTACACTAAGCCACCACAAGTCAAAGCTGCATTTGCAAGTCCAACGACTGTGTGATCCTGCCAGCAGTGAACAGTGCTGTTTAAGGAACCATATGTCATTTAGTGATTATTTCAGTACACAATGATCATTTCAAAGTTGTTAATGCAACAAAAGAAGAATTTTCATAAGAAGAATACATTTTTGAATACTGTTTCATTCTCTAGTTAAGTGCCCATTTATTATTATTTTTTCCCCAAATCCCATGGAACAAGTCAATATGTAAATAACTCATTTGCCAAAGGGAAAGGGAAATAAGAATTCCCCAAACTCAACACTAATGAGATTTCAGATGGGCTCCTAGTATTAACCACATGGAAATGATAGATACATTTGCTATTTCCTTCAGGGAGTTTCTCTCTGACCTAGTTGCAATGCTACATTGTTGAGTGTGTTTTCTACACACAGTCTTGAAAAAAATGTTAAGGGAGATTTGGAAAGCATTGTGATTTTGTTAATGTATTAAAAGATAAGTAAAATAACTCAGGACAAAGAAGTGTTAATTAAAATAACACATTGTGTTTACAAGATTGGAAAAACTGTAAAACATTTCTTGGTGATCATATAATAATTTAAATTTTGAACAAAACCTAATATAACGTAAAAATGGATATTTTTCATTCCCGGGAGTCAAAGGCTGATAGAAAAACTAGAAGATAGAAAACGTAGACAAACAACAGAAAAATCTATATTTCCACAGTTATCCTGCAGCTAAAGCCACTTGTAATCAAGGCCCTTCTTAAAATGACAGCCACCAGGTGAGAATGTGAACTAGAGGAGCGAGTGAAGTACAGATTCCTCAGGCTAGACAATTCAGAAATGATTGCCTTCCCAGAATGTTTCAGAACTCTATCTTACTATAAACACCCAACATAGCCTAGGGTGGTGCCAGATAAGGTAGACAAAATCATTTGACATTAAACTCCTCCAATATGAGCGGATTTTCAAAAGACAACACCCTGCCATCTGGAACCTGCACAATTTTATAGTGAAAAGAGAAAAAAAAAAGGAGAGAAGGTACAACTTTTGTAGATCCCTCTCAGGAATCCCATTTGGAATAGAGAAGCATTCTGTGGGAGTAAAATAAGACTGTTTAGAATAATGGGATAAAATAAAATGGCTTTGTAGCAAAAATGGGCACTAGTGTCACACGTAGAGTACATGACATGGATTATTAAAAATTTAGTCAAAAATGGGAATAGTGTAAGAGTAAAATGAGAAGTTGGATACATTCAGTTTGCTGTAAAGCAGGTCTCAAGTGGAACAGGACATATAGTTAGCTCAATGGCAAGCAGGGAGCAAAGTTTCTTAGGAAAAACCATAAAATGATCAGAGATTATAATTGCAGCAATAAGGATTTTTTCAGCTACCTGTCATTTCTCTGAAAGCACTCCTGCTTGGCTGAGCCCTTACCCCCCTGAAATCCAGAGGGTTCTTGTTTAGCTTAATTGAGATTTTGAAGGTATGCTGAATATGAAAGATGGTTTTGTGTCCATTTATCCAGTAATGCGTTAAAATTGCATTGCATGCTAAGTAAAATTTTGTTTGTTATAATAATTACAAAGCTACCATTTTCAAAACCTACTATGAGCCAGGTACTATATTAAGCTGCTAATCCAAATAGTGCTTAAGATTTATAAAAACCTTTAGTCAAATTCACTATTTAATAACAAATATGATATAATATTGTTAAAAGCATAAATTAGAATTCCATGAAAATAAATTAATATTATAGCCATTCTCAGAATTTTTAGGAGAAGAAAGAAGACAAAGTCAGGAGTAAAAAAAGATTCTTTACAACATATAAACTATGAGTATAGAACAATATTATTGCGGAAGAATCAAGGCAATGTTAATAACTTCTATTTATTGAGCACTTAATAAGCATAACGTAGCTGCTAGTTCATACTATATACACCAGATGCTGTACTTAATAATGTTTTTATACTGTATTTCATTTAATCCAAATAACAGCTCTAGGGGGACAGATTTGCTATCCCCATTTTCTAGACAAGCAAACTGAGGTTGCACACACTTACTGATTCATGTTCATGCAGCCAATAAATGGTGAGACAAGTATTCGCATTCATGTTTCCTTGACTACAACATATATTCTTTTACCTACTCAATTATATTTTTGTTCATTATTATAAGTCATCTTCAGCCTCAGAGAAGTATGCAACTCTTAAGCCTTTGCTCCCTAAGGGCTTATTAAGTGGTGAAAACCTGAAACTAAGGCTTAAACTAAATTAACATTCAACCCTATCTCTTCGGAAATGTGAGTGTGCTGCTCTTTGGCCAAAGTGCAGTATTTTGAGAGGAGAAGCTGGGATCTTCTGGCTGGAGAGGCTCATGAACTAGTTGTACGTCCCTATGAGCATTCAATCTCTCCTCATTTGAGGAACTTGAGTCACCACAGGTAACAGCTTTGGAATCTCAAAGTCTCAGCATAACATTTAAATTTCTGTAAGAGTGTATGTTCAAAATGGATTCTTAGGAGCCTCTGCTCTGCAGTCACTCAGAGACCACCCAGAACATGTGGCTTCCTTGGTAGTTGGGTTATTTATTTTATTTTCATTGTCATCAATATTGTAGGTCCATACATTTTTTCTTTTTTAGTCTGATAACATACACAGATTTTTTTATGGCAATATTGTCCTATAATACTTCAGTTAATTAATTTTTTAAGGGGTTGGACTTTCCACTTTTATTTTTATTTTTACCTGCTTGCTTTCAGATTTCTTATTCTAAAAATGGCCCCATTGTGCAATTATATAGTTTATCCATCCCTACCATCCTTAATATATGAGGGCTGTCCAAAAAATATCCAGCTGTGTAGTAAGAAAACTAGACCTTTATGGCTGGATCTTTTTTCCAGGCAGCCCTTGTATTTTCAGAGATCTCCAGTGGAAGTTCTGAGCTTAGAACATTAAAAACTAGTGTTTTGGGGAAGCCGGGATGGCTCAGTGGGTTAAGTGCTTACTTTGCAGCCCCAGGGACTGAGGATCGAATCCAGGCCCTGGCCAGTGCAGACCCATATGCTGAACTGGGGAGAGTCTCCAGTTCAGTTCGCACCGGGGTGAGACCCCGGCCCAGTTCCTGCCCTGTGCAGCCCCGCCCACCTGTGGAGTGAAACTATGTGGAAAAACCGATGATGTGATACTATGGAGACTGTTCTGCACCCCCCCCCCCCCGCCACTTCTCTGTCTCTGTATCTCTCTCTCTCTGTCAAAAACAACAAAAAAGAAATAAATCTTTAAAAAAAAACCAAAAAAACCCCCAAAACTAGTGTTCTTTTTACCAAGGTTCATTCTCTCCTATTCCTTCTTCAAGAAATTGGGAACTCAAATGAGAAACAGAAAGGAGAAAACAGCATAATTGAAGAAGCTGACCCCAAATTAAATTTTTATCTCTGTGTTATTACTCACAGAGGTTTAACTTCCTTTCAGCGACTTCTTGAAAGAGGCAGTTTACACTGTAGTTCACTTAAGCCAACTTTGAAAGCCCTAGAACGTTTTTTTGTTTGCTTGTTTGTTTGTTTTCCATCAGAGACTCTATCCAGGTGGTCTGTTCACTAGGCAAGTGGTGGTGATGATGTTCTGGAACTCCATCTGCCAACTTGGAGAGAAATAACAAGGCAGCAATTTCAAAAAAGGTTACACTGTCAAAAAAAAAAAATATCAGGGTGACTTGGTTTACTCCTAGTTGATAGTTATTTTGCAGTTCTGTGGGCAATGGCTGTCATTCTTCAAATTGGGACCCTGGGGGCATGCAGAGAACTTATTCCATACTCCACCAGCCAGGCCTGGAAAAAGCTGGGCCAACTGCAAACTGAGAGAGGTATAGCCACTGTAAACACAGAATATATCTGTGGGATTTTGTTTATTTACATCATCCATCCAGAGGCATAACATTTTCTGAATCTTTGGGTAATTTTTTTTTAAGATTTATTTTACTGTTTTTTAAAGAGACAGAGAGAGACAGAGAGAAGGGAGAGGGTCCAGAACAGTCTCCATAGTTGTACATCACAAGTTTTCAACATGGATTTGTTCCACACAGGTAGATGGGGGCCTCCTTCATGGTAGACACACACCCTGGAGCCAAGGGCCAATCTAGAGGGCAAGAATCAAACTAGGGTCCTCCCACATGGGAAGCACACCCCAGTTCAGCATATGGGTCCACGGGCTTGGGTTAGGATTTGATCCTCAGTCCCTGGGGCTACAAAGCGAGCACTCAACCTACTGAGCCATCCCAGCTTCCCCAGGTAATTATTTCTGACCCTTGTCTGTGCTTTCAGCAGGCCAGCCTTCTTCAGGTTGTATAAAGTTAATAGTTGCTCACAGCCATAGGTCTGCAAAATTTCTCTCTTGCAATAATCCAAAACTTTTTGAGTCAACCATTACACATGGATTGGAGACAAATTAGGTTCAACACCTTTATCAGTGGATGGTTTTGGGTAATACAATCCTGATGTAATTGTTGACCTTATTAGTGTCTATTCCAGAGGTAAACTCCTGTTTCACTGTTAATTTACCAAAGAAGTCCTTAGAAGTAGAGACATATTTGATTAACTCTGCAAATCGAGGTATGACTTGCAAATGGGTCTCTCCCTGCCTGCATGTGGGGTAGCTGAGAATGAACTGCTTGATCTCCCCCACTGGCTTAGCGTTATGCCATTCCTCAAAGCCCCCTGAGATCACTCTGGCTTTGGAAAGCTAAGCACAAAGCCCATCGCATTGAAGTTTTTATCTCAGATCTCAGCATAAAGTTCCTCTGCAGAGTTCAGCTGAAACTTCTTGGCTTCCATGGGAAAATCCTTACCACCATCGCCTTTTCTTGGGTACAAATGTCTCTGGAGAAAATGTTATATAACTGTTCTGAAAGCCATAAATTGCGTCAATGAGTCCTTTGTTGGTAAACTGAGTGGCGAGAAGCATTAATAAATCCATGCTTTGATTGAGCAAGAAGAGATTATCAAACACAGAAAATATTGAATTTTGGCTTCCTGTAACCTCTTTATTCTGATCGTCATATTGGCCACATGCTGGGCACATTGTGCTTTCTCAAACATCTGGGAGATAGGTCAATATACAGCCTGCAGAATCATCAGCCCCTTAACTGCATTGATAGAGGCTTGTCTGGTTGTTCTTCAGGTAGCACACTTCAAGCTCACCCTCTGATTCCATGGATAAGACATCCCCATCAAATGGAATGGTATTCAAACTATACTTCTCCCTGGGAGTAAAGGAATCCAAACCACCCAGGTTATTCAACTGCTGTTTGCACAAATAAGTTATGTCATGGCACAAACAAAACGTAGAAATCTCCTACTGGGCCATGTCTGTTCTATCTTCACTGAGCACATTTTCAGCAATTACTACAGCCATCAGTTATAAACTAGGTCTGGAAAAAATTATCTACACCTATATTATCTATCTCTGTCTTTCTATTTATATCATATACATCTATCTATCTACCTCTTATTGCTTTCTCTCTCTCTGTATCTATCTATCTATCTCATCTATTTATATCAATATCTTCTTTATATCATCTATATCTATGTCTACATCTCTCTTTCTCTATCTCTCTATCTATATTACCTATATCTATATCTATCTGACTGTATATATTATTTGAAATGAGACTGTATCATGTTTTTTATATTTTCTGACCATCCTGTTGTTTTAACATATATGTCAAATTTGACACATTTTAAATTTTTTGTAAAAAACTGAATGCGGGTGGTTTATTTATTATAAGTCTCTATGGTAACCAATGCACGCAGTAAAACTACTAGTGTGACAAAAGAGATAATTCCATTTACTTCATCTAATCAATGCCAGGTTTCTTGAGCTAGTGATGATCAGACATTGCCACCTTGTTTGTCTATATTCCAAACTTATATTAGTTTAATTGAAAAAGACAATGTTCCATCTACAAAAGTAACCATAAACATTTAAAATATTGTAAACAATTTAGAGTCCAAAAAGAGTGAAGTGTTTGTGACTACTGATGTCAAAAACAACTGAAAGGGATGCTGGGATAGTTCAGTGGTTGAGCACTTAGCTCATAATTACTAGGTTTGGGGTTCGGTTCCCAGCCCTGGCCCTTGTAACCCCATATGCTGAACTGTGGTGTAACTTGTAACCACCCAGATGGCTCAGCAATGCAGGTTCTTGCCTCCCATGTGGAAGGACCCAGCTTGGGTTCCACCAAGTGAGGCCACACATCCATTTGCGTAGAATGAAACCATGTCACAACTAATGATGTAGAACTGTGGAGACTGCTCTGCTCTGGGCCCTCCCCCTTCTCTCTCTCTCTCTCTCTCTCTCTCTCTCTCTCTCTCTCTCTCTCTCACACACACACACACACACACATAGTCTCAAACTATAAAATAAATCTTTGAAAAGAAAAAAAAAAACTTGAAAATATTAGTAGATTCAGGAGAGATTAATGAGGTTAAGTTCTTTGAAGCAGTTGAGAATTTTGATGAAACCAGCTTAGACTATGTCAACAAGTGGCAGTGCAGTGTAGAAAACACTGAGAAGTTCAAGTGGGTGCTATTAAGGAAGATACCCGAATGGAAGGAAATACAGGACAGCCTGAATGAGTAACTCATCACACACAGAAAGAGAAGAAACTCACGTATTTGATCAGTAGACCCTCATAAAATCTGCAATTGTGAGGCGGTTGGATGCATGGAATAAAGAGAATCTTTCTGTATTTGATAGATGGGTAAATAATTTTTTTCTGAAATGAATACAAATGCCTTGACTCTCAGGGCTTTTGTAATAACATAGGGTTTCTTCTTTGTCTTCCAGGAAGTACAGCCCCTGTTGAAAGAATATTTTCTGTTTGAACAGCATGTGGTCAAAGAAGAAATTCTGATTAAGTGTGAGACAATAAAGGCTATGTTAATTATAAAACAAAGTAGTGCCACAATGTGTGAGAAATTTTATAAGGTATTTGAAGACCAAAATTTACTGCGTAAGATTACTTCATTGGAAAAATGTTCATAGTATGATCATGGTAAAATATAGCCCCCCTCTATGTCTACCTAAGTTTTGTCTGAGTTCTATCACTGAAGAATAATTGTTAGTTCAATATGCTTATGTAATAAACTTTTGTTATTGTCTTACTTTTTCATGAATACTAAACATTACATAATCCTGTCCAATTTTGATCATCCCAATATCCTATTTTTGTCTGAAGAAAATATGGTCAGCGCACACGTGTGTGCACGCACACACACACACACACACACAAACACACTTGACAGTAGCTGCCAGCAAAAAATTTCCTATAAATGTGAACACTTTTTTCCCACTTCATCTTCCTTCAGTAGTGAATACTGTGCAATCAGGCCAAACGGCTCTGTGAGGTACTCATCCCAAATTATTGTCTTGCTATAGTTCTGGAATTAGCGCAGCAAGTTCAAGTCCACTCGTCTCTAGAACAGGTGTGCCACCATCTTGCCTCACTGCACCCCTGTTTTTCCAATTCTAATACTTTACACAATATACCATTTAAAGTCCTATATAAAATAAATCATTTAAACAATGTAAATAATTTACATCTTAAATTTTGTTAATTTTATAAGGTACAATGTTATCTCATCATTTTAATGTGTATGCATTTTTTTACTTGTCATGTAACATTTAGATCTTTATTTTTATTGTTTTAGATATTGACTCTTTTTTATTTTGTTATTTTTAGTGAGATTTAAAAATTTGCATATATTGCATATATCTTGTTGTTCAAACACATTACTTTTCAGAAGTGACTGTAGTAAGCTATACTTTAGGCAGATGTATGGTTTCTTTTTCATAAAAATCAATAAAAACTGCAGGAAGTAAATGCAAAATAGGAAATATTTAGTAAAAGGTATATTTGTGGAGGATCTGTCCTGGAATGTTTGTTTTCCTTAGTTCTCATTTTTATGAACATTGTATTGTTTGCAGAATTACCTGTTTTAAATTTGCTTTCAGCCATTATTTTTAATTATACAAAAGCAAATGTGTAATGCATATGTTTGCAAATATAAAGTGAATCAACACTTAAGACATTTTAAGAATTTTTCACTCTGTAAGATGTATATAAATAACTTGTCATTTTCTGGATTATTGCTTTTAGTTCTCATATGTATATGTTTAATTTTCAAAATACTCTACTTGCTTTTGCATGAATCTTCTTGGTCTTATTAAATAATTTGATATTATACTTCATTTATAAGGTCACTACTCTTATTCTTTTTCTCCCTTTTTCTCCTTTTTAACCAAGTTAATTGCTTTATATTATTGTCAAAAGAGGCAGTATCAAGTTTCTTTTCAATTAGTTTCTCCTCTTATCTCTAACAATCATAGATACTGTCTTTTTTTCCTATAATTTCACCTCAGCTGCTTTCATTACATTCAGTGACACATAAATCAAAATATACACACAACATCAAATTTATAAAGATTTACTTTTTTTTTTAATATATATTTATTTATTTATTTATTTTTGACAGAGAGAGAGAGAGAGAGATACAGAGAGAGAACTGAACTGGAGGAGCTCCCAGTTCAGCATATGGTTCCACACGGGCCAGGGCTGGGATTCGATCCTCGGTCCCCGGCGCTGCAAAGTGAGCGCTTAACCCACTGAGCCATCCCGGCTTCCCCCAGGATTTACTTATTTTTAAGGTAGAAAATAATAGGAGCTATTTTTAAGTTTTACCAGTATTTGTTTTAAAAATTAATTTTTTAAATAAAAATAAAACATTTATGGAGTATTCAGTGAGTGAAAGAACTTTATGGATATAAAGAATCAACAAACAGCAATTTTTGGGCCTCAATAATGTTCATGTACACAAACAAAAACTTAATGTATCGATACTAAGAATGAGGAAAAAACACAATTTTAGGTGGTGTCCCCACCTTAACATTAGAAACTTTTATTTCTATAGTGGGTTTGAGATAATTGGTAAAAAGTTCAGTCTGTGGAATAGAGAAAAATGAGAGACTGGAGAGTATGATAATGAAGGCAATCAATTGTCTTGAAGATATACTTAAACTCATACAAAGAGCAGATTTTTACTGCAACTCGCCCAGGACAAGAATATTTTACTTTTTCTTTATTTTTTTTTTTTTTCACAAAAGAGTCTAGGTCTATTGTATTAAATGATAAGACTTTTGCATAGGAATAAAATGTAGACCATTTTAGGTACTAGGGAACTGACAGAATCAGGGAGAGAATTTGCGTATTCTCCAACATTAGAAAATTACTCCTTGGTGGGAGTTTTAAGGAAAGATGATTGTAAAAGAAGCTGGGGCAGGAATGGGGTGTGTGTGTGTGTGTGTGTGTGTGTGTGTGTGTGTGTGTGTGTGTGTGTGTGTGTGTGTGTGTGTGGTGGAGTGGGAGGGGGTGACAGGACCAATTAGCAGGTGAAAATTGAAGAGAAATTCTACAAATCTTCACAGGAGCAAGTATGTACAAACCCAAGTTTACATTGAAGACTAATGAATAGTTTGATTGAGCTTAAACTATTTCTTTAAAGTTGAGAAGAAATGAGGATGCAAGAAAGAGAGGGAAAAGCAGGAGTGACAACCAGAAGATGACAAATAGTTTCCAAATTACCCCATCATAAATTCATAAATGCTGCTTTTCAAAGAAACTAAAGTGAATGAAATAGATTATTTATGGATATTCAAAAGAAATTATGACTATAGCTAGAATCTAAGAAAAATAAAACTCTGAAGAGCAGGAATCCAAAAAAAGAAACCATGGTGATGGAAAGAGAACTAACTCTGGGTGGTAAGCACACAATGCAACACAAAGATGTTTTAAAGTAGAATTGTACACCTGGAACCTAATTTTTACCAACCACAATAAATTTAACAATAATAATTAAGAAAAAAAAGAAGTAAGCAGATTTACACAGATAGCTCAGAAATGAGAATTTCCCATAGTTCTTATTAGGAAATCATCAAGATCCTTAGAACATTTTCATCATAGTACAACTTTCAAATTTACCCCTTCAAGGTAACCAATATTTTTATGTAAATTTAAAGCACAGTAACCTTGGCTTGTTTGTTTCTTAAATACACAGTATTAATCCACAGACAATATAAAAAACATTTTAGGGGGATTATGCAAATGTAACTTGTTGCATAATCTCAATGCTCATGATTAAAGATAGCAGGATGCTGGGGTGCTGAGATGCTGGGATAGCTCAGCAGTTGAGTGCTTGCCTCACAATTCTGAGGTCTGGGTTTTGATTTCCCGCTTTGCTCCATGTAAACCCCATGTGATGAACTGTGGTGCAACTGGTAACTGCCAAGATGGCTCTACTGCAAAGGATCTCTCATCTCATCGAAGAGGCCCCCAGTTTAAATCCTGACCCACTTGGCCCCACATCAGCTGTTTGTAATGAAACCATGTCACAACTAATGATGTACAACTATGGAGACTGCTCTAGGCCTTCCCCTGCACCTCTTTCTCCCACCTTCTCTCAAACAATAAAATAAAATTTTAAAAAATCAAAATAAAAAATAACTAAAGATGGCAGGATGCTTCAACAAGAGACAAATTGAGTAGAGTAACATTAAGGGGGCAGAACATTGAAATAATAATAGTAACAATAACAATTATAATTATTATTGATACACTGAAATACACCTTTTGAAATCATTTTTGGTAGCGTGGGAAAGAGAATTCTAGTATTTATTATAAGTAATAAGATGACCTTTTAAAAAGTTTGGAGTATGCCATGAGTATACAAGCTAAGGTGGGGGACAGGATGGTAGATAGTAGAAATTCTTAATTAAACTTGGTTTTCACTATGCTTTAATCAAAGTCATTTAATCTCTTGAGATTAATTATTTTTTATTTTAAATAGCTTCCTCTGAATGTTATAAGAATTAAATAAGTATTTAAATATTTTACCAATATTAGGTACACATTAATGTTAGTTTCCCCACCTCTGTTTAAAGAAAAGTCACAAATATTAAATGCAGAAGCAAGTCAATGCCTTATTTTTATATATGTCTCATAAAGAAAGGTAATGTTATTTTTTTCATGCCAAAGCACATAGTGGTCAGTGTCACATTTGCTAAAAATTATTGTCTGGGGGAAGCTAGGATGGCTCAGTGGGTTAAGCGCTCACTTTGCAGCGCTGGGGACCCAGAATCGTATCTCGGCTCCGGCCCGTGCGAACCCATGTGCTGAACTGGGGAGTTCCCCCAGTTCAGTTTTCTCTCTGTCTCTATATCTCTGTCTCTCTGTCAAAAAAAACTTATTGTCTGTATTATAGATATGTCAAGATGTATCCATATATTATGTGTTATAGTATAAAAATATGAAGCTGGTATTACATGCAGATATTTCATGTAAGAAATGTAAGAAAAATAATTTATTTTCATGAATTTGCTAAGTTCCCTAATGTCATTTTTTTGTGACAAACCCAAAAGTCTCTTCCAAAGGCAAATTTTAAATAATACCTTTTATGAAAGGAATTGAGATATAGCAAAAATCATTCAAATCATTCATTTAATATAAAAGGACACTGAATAGCAGATGAAAGGCAAATATGTCATGATCTGCAATAGGTTTTACATGGAGAGCAGAATTCACTGTTTTATATCTTTGTTCTCCCTTTGGGGGCAGAAACATACCCCTCTAGTTATATTGGAAATTTATTGGAGAAATTTTATTGATAAATTATTTGGAGGTGCAGCAGCATTCCTAGGTAAAGACCAAGAATGTTAGATACCTTGTAAAACATGGAGAAGTCCTGAATACTACTACTACTACTACTAATAACAATAATAAATCATCTCCCAATCTGGAGACAGATTTTGTATGTTTCTTATTGCCATTTACAATTATATGAACTTAGAAATACACACACACACACACACACACACACACACACACACATAGGCAAAATATTATTTTACAGTTGTAATTTATACCAAAAGTTCCTGGAATTCATCTAAAAATCAAAAGGACATTATGCATTATTTTGTTCAAATTTCGCCATAAGTCACTCTATTTTGGAAAATTAGGTTACAATGACGATGTTGCTTATAATTTTTGAATCTCCAATGTAATTTACCTGTGACAGTTTGAATTTATAATTATTACATTTATGAAAATTCTTTATAAAAGTATGAATACATTTAAACCTTTATTTAAAAAGATAAAGAAAACATTAATGGTGTTCAGCTGTTATGTTTGTTCAGTTATTGAGCAATTTCTCATATTTCTATTCTGCCAACACATTTTTAAATAAAACAAAAAAATAGAGAAATTTTATTGAAATTATACAAAGAAACACACTGATTAAATTAGAAAGGGTATATGATAACTTTTGAAATTTATAGGAAAAGTTTCAAACTGTATTACTAGACTGTCTTAAAAATATTCCAAGCAGAGGAATAATTACAGAATAGTACAATATATTATAAGATGTATAAAACCAAAAACATTAAAGAAAAATTAACCTTTCCATCTGTTTGAGAGATTTTTTTTTACACAGAGAGAGAAAGAGACAGAGAGAGACAGAGAGAAGGGGGAGAGCCCAAAGCACTCTCCATAGCTGTCCATCATCAGTTTTCTACATGGTTTTATTCCACAGAGGTGGGCAGGGACCATGCAGGGAGGGAACCGGACCATGGACCTCCTGCCTGGGACACATGCCCCCGTAAGCTGGGGTCAAACTGGGGCCTTCCACACATGGGAAGCTCACCCCAATGAGAACCAAACTGGGGGCCTCCCACATGGGAAGAAAACCCCATTTCAGCATATGGATCCACATGGCCTGGGATTAGGATTCTATCCTCTGACCCCAGGGCTGCAAAGCGAGCACTTAACCTGCTGAGCCATCCTGGCTTCCCCTGTTTGAGAGATTATTATTTTCATTTGTAGAAATTCAAATGAAAAACAAAAAAAAAATCACTGAGTAACGATATTATATCAAGAAAGCTTGATGAGATTGTGAAAAATGTTGAAAATCAGTTTTGTAATAAACTTCAGTCAAGTAAATTTTCATACAATAGATGAAAATGAATCAACGCTGCTCATATATATGTAAGGTTCATAAAGATTAAAAAATAATGAAGGAAACCTTACTTTCAAAATTACTGAGAATGCATTCAAAGAGATTGTCAAAGTCCTTAAAAATGTTTTATGTGAAAATATCTTCACTTTGCAAACATCACTGCTTCTACAGCAGCTATGACAGGTTTAGAGCTCGCATTAATAACTCTAGGTGCTTTAGTATTTCATTATAGTATTGAATAACATCAGGTCTCTTAAAGAAATACTTCAAAATCAATACATGTTGCATTCAATGTTGCTAATAAAATTAAGAATAGCTATGTAATTCTAATAAAAAGAATTTGAAATCAGAAGTAAGGCAAATTTTCAATATAAAGTTTGAACATCTTACTACTTAAAATAATCAGAAGAAGCTGGGATGGCTCAGTGGGTTAAGCCCTCATTTTGTAGCCCCAGAGACCAAGGATCGAGTCCCGGCCCCAGCCCATGCAAACCCATTTGCTAAACTGGGGTGTGCCCCCAGTTCAGTTCTTGCCCCACCCAGTTCCTGCCCTGCACAGCCCCGCACCCATCTGTGGAGTGAAACTATATGGGAAATGAATGCTGTCAACTATGGAGACTGCTCTGGGCCCTCCCCCTTTTCTCTGCCTCTCTCTATCTCTCTCTGTCTCTCTCTGTCAAAAACAATAAAAATAAATCTTTAAAATAATCAAAGAATCTTTTGACTCATTAAGTGAAAAAATTAAGCATCACAATTCAAATATCATAAGAATATGACACATTTTGCAGATGTATTTATATAACCAACGTTAAATGGAATCCTTTATAAAATGTTAGAAATGAGAATTCAACTCATAGAGAACAGAATTAGCATTGAATTTGTCAACAAACATGTGTCATTTAAAATTGATTTTTGCATTAAACATTGTTTTTACAGCTTTTCTGTTTGTGGAAGTTAGATAAATATGAATAAATTGCTTTCTTTTGAATGGTTACTAAAAAGAGAGCATGGTTAGATTTTTTAAAACTTTGGTTTAATTTACAAACCTGGACTGAGTAATTAATCCATTTGAAACTGCTAAAGGACATGTTAGCCAAAAATTTCGGAAAAAATTAATTGAGCTGAAAACCAAAGCATAGCCAAAGTACACTTTAATCAATCTAATTATGAAAGGTTTTGGATGCTGTTAAAATGTAAGTGCATTTATTTTTATTTTGTTGGAAAGAAGCAAATTATTCTAGATTTCCAAGATCATACTATTTGGTTGAAACGATTGTTAGGCCCATAATGTTATTCTGACAAATCATGACAATCAATATATATGTATAGCAAGGGAAAGATGAGATTCCTTTTAACATGATTTGAACAACTTTATGAGCATATGTAATGGGGGTCTAACTGAATTTTATTAATAAATATTTCAAAATTATATGTGTGATTTAATTTTTATAATGCAGAAATAAGTCTAGGTTATTGAAATTGCATATTGAAATGTTATCTTAGTTATAGAAATTATATATTGAAATAAATTGGGAGAGTCCTTATTGTTCATCATTTTTGTCCTCAAGGTTTACCACTCAGTTTATTGATACCAACACTGTGCTATGAAAATACACGCATGCTACAAAAGTGAGCCACATATATAATTAAAAAAAAATTATCAGCCATATTATAAAAAGTAAAAGAAGCAGGAAAAAAACAATTTTAATTATGTATTATATTTAACATACTACATCTCCCAATTATCATTTAACTATAATTAATCAATGTGAACATTTTGAGACATTTTATACTTATATAAGTTTGGTTTTTTAGTTTTTTGGGTTTTTTTTTTAAGATTTATTATTTCTGACAGACAGAGAGAAGAGGGAAGACCCAGAGCAGTCTCTATAGTTGTAAGTCATCGGTTTTTCAACATGGTTTCATTTTACACAGATGGAAGGAGGCCACAAGGGTCAGGAACTGTGCCAGGGGCCTCCTGTATGTGTGCACACCTCTTGAGCCAGGGGCCATAGCAAGGGGTGGTGAGAAATGAACTGGGGGACTCCCACATGGAAAGCACAGCTCAGTTCAGTGTATGGGTCCACACAGGCTGGGCCCCGGACTCGATCCTCAGTCCCCAGGGCTGCAAAGCAAGCATTCAACCCAGTGAGCCATCCTGGCCTCCTCTATATATAGTTTTTTAATGTAAACCTAATTCAATTCAATTAAATAATATTAAAACTTTAATTTTTTAGTGACACTGACCGTATTTCAAGTGCTCCATAGCCACTCAAGGCTAATTATTGGATATCACTGGTCTATAGTGTTTCATATGTCTGTTTTTATCTGTCCTACCAAAAATGAACCACTATTAGTGAGGATAAGATCATCTTTTATTTAACTGTCCATTCACATCTCTGTTCTCCCATTTCCCTGCTCTTATTACATTAAGCTTCTTCTCTTAAATCCAAACTTACTACAAGGAGGGACAAGAATCTAACTATTTAATTAGATCTTTTATTGTAGCCAGTTATTTTGCTAAAACTCATGGTTTCTTTTCCCTTTACAGTTATACAGTTAATATGTATGACTTTGCATCAATAATGTATAACTGGATTATTCTGATGTTTTGTTTTAAGTTACATGTTTAATAAATGTCTTTTTAGTCAGTAAAGGAAACTTTAGAAAATATTTGTTACAGACTTTAGAAACACTGATCTATATAAATATAGTAATGGTTTTCTTCTGTCTTTGGCAGGAAGAACAAGCCATGTTTTATTGGATTTTAATGAAAGAAGTCTGATTGATTTCTAGACTTGTTAAACTCTTAAACCAGCTTAGCTCTCTGAACACAGAAAAACCTTATTAGCTATTACAATGACCTTTCTTCTTTGTTGGATTCTTCTTATCGCTCTCTTCTGGTCATCATTTCTATCTATCTCACATTTTTTCTTAGTATATTACATGCATGTGTCTTCTAATTAAGTGGTCTAAAACACGAAGTGCAAAACATTTCAAATACTCAGAAAAAGCATAAGAGAATGGATTAATGAAGGAAACTGAGATGTCTCAGCAGGTTAAGTGCTTGCTTTGCAGCCCGGGGACTGAGGATCAAATCCTGGCCCCAACCTATGCGGACCCACATGATGAACTGGAGTGTGCTTCCTATGCCAGAGGCCCCCAGTTCAATTCTTGCCCCCAAGTTCAGCGCCTGACTCAAAGGGGCATGTCTCCCATGCAGGAGGCTCCCAGCCCAGTTCCCATCCTGCATGGCCCCCACCCACTTGTGTAGAACAAAACCATGTTGGAAACTGCTCTGCTCCCCCCTCCCCCTGTCTCTCTCTGTCTTTATCGCTGTCAAAAATAAAATAAATCTTAAAAAAAGAAAAAATAAAATAGGGATAATATTTATAATAAATGATAAGGCAAAATATATTCAAGTACTTACCTTGTCTTAGTTATGGTACTGCATTAAGAACTTACCATATATTAGTTGACATATCTCAAAACACTCTTTGAAAAATATACAATTGTTTCTCTTCTTTGACAATTGAGGAAGTTGATATTTGACTTAGGTCTTAATCAATAGTAAGTAGCTGAGATAAGAATCACATTAACATCTTCATTCCCCAGGTGAGGCTGTGATGGCTTAGCGGGTTGAACGCTCACATTGCAGCGCTGGGTTCCAAGAATCAAGTCCTGGTCCTGCACCACGCAGACACCAGTGCTGCACTGGGTGTGCTTTTCTACCCCAGTTCGGTTTCCGCCAGGGCGAGCTTCCTGTGTGGAAAGCCCCGGTTTGGCTTCTGCCCAGGACATGCTCTCCTATGGGAGGCCCCTGTCCCACAGGGTGCACCTCCCATGTGGGAGGCCCCTGCCTGGATCCTGCTCTGCGTAGGCCCATGCCCACCTGTGGAATGAAACTGTTGAAAATTGATGACATGCAACTGTGGAGACGGCTCTGGGCCTCCCCCCTTCTCTCTGTCTCTCTCTCTGTTTCTTTCTGTTGAGGGCAATAGAAATAAATCTAAAAAAGTAGAGAAGAGAAAAATAACTTCACTCCCCAAATCTTCGATCCAAATCTTTCATCCTAAATGCTGTGATATATTGCCTCACAAGGAAATAGATATGGGCTTTTAACAGATGGATGGATGCTCCACGGTTACACACCTATGTAGAGTGTAAGAAAAGATTATTACAATGCACATTATGTAGTTATTACTTTAGCCTTTTGGTTTAAATCTAATAAACCATTGCTGGCAGCCCTCAAATGAACAACACAGATGCATTTATGTAACAGTGCCCCGTGACCGAAAGATTATGTGTTGTTTCACTATCTGCCCTGTTCTACAATATTAGGTTTGTGCAAGTCATACAGCTGTTCCTAAATAGAGACTCCCCAGATCTGTCTGAATTAATATTGGCTCCAATCATTCTGCTGCCTTGTGGAGTATTAGAGCATGACAGAGCTGTAGTTACATTTCAAAGGCACAGGGCCTCACTATTCTCAAATCACACACTGATTATGCTGATTTTACATAACTTGCCATTCTTGTTTCAAATTGCTGTTACCTTGGTCTTTAAATGGGAGAGAAAATGGTATTGTCCCATTTCAAATGGTGCATATAGTCAGCCTAGTCTCACTGGGCTAAATACAAGGTGTCAGTACTGTTAATTTTTGTATTTAAAATGGGATGTCTGGTCAGCCTGGTAGTTTTTACACCTTGTTCATAAACTTCTAAGTTTAATTTTTCTTTTTCTATAGACCACTTGGTTCAGCTTGCAATGAGAGAAGTAAAGATGATAGTATTTATTTTCTTTAAATATGTTTTCTATACATTAGGGGACACTCACGCTTTTGAGGGGAGTAATTTTAATAAGTTGCCTTTTGGGCCCTTTTATTGAAGGACAGGAATTATATTCTTTTAAAAAGAATATTTCTAAGGAATTTTTAAATGGAAACTTTAGTCTACATTTTACCCATTATCACCTTTGCTCATGTAAGGTACTGAAGTTTAAGAAAGTGGCTGGCTGAAATAGCTGATTTTAAAATGGTATGGGAAAATTTATATTAGCACTTCTAAAACTTTTAATTATTTTCAATTTTGTCTATTAAACACATAAAAAACACACTTTATTTAAATAGTAAACACATTTTTACCAAGAAGCTTAACATATCTTATCTATGAAAAAAAGGATAATTATTAAAATGGGAGTTTCTCAGCATTATAATAAGAACAAATAAGATAACATACAGAATTTAGTTTATACATAAAATTTGCACATATTTTTATAAGTATTTTTGATGATTGATGTAATTAATGAGTTCTAATTAAAGACCATTTTGGTAATAGTCATCACAGCAAATAGTGAAATCCTTATAAATTTAGTGTAATTAGTTTAAATTTTTCCATCTATGAAGTCATTTTTACTGTCTTTGAAGTATTTTTTTTTAAGATTTATTTTATTGTTTTTGACAGAGACAGAGAAAGACAGAGACAGGGAAAGACAGAGACAGGGAGAGACAGAGAGAAGGGAGCGGGCCCAGAGCAGTCTCCATAGTTGAACTTCATCAGTTTTTGACACAGTTTTGTTCCACACAGGTGGGTGGGGGCTGAGCAGAGTGGGAACCAGACCTGGGATCTCCAGCATGAGAAGCATGCTCTATCGAGCCAAGGGCCGAATCAGGGGGCAAGAACTGAATGAGGGGCCTCTTGCATGTGAAGCACACCCCAGTTTTGCATATGGGTCCTCACGGACCGGGACCAGGATTTGATCCTAGGTCCCCAAGGCTGCAAAGCGAGCACTCAACCCACTGAGTCATCCCGGCTTTCCTGAAGTATTAATAATAAAAAGTGGAAATACTTTGCAAAGGAAGAAAGATTTGTGCAAGGTTAGAAAACATCAAGTATGCTAAAATCTTACTCCATACTTTATTTATGAAAAAATATCATTGTCTAATTATTTCTCTCACAGTGGTTTTAATATCTTTTAACCACTCCTTAACCAAAATATGTTAAGTTTGCTAAGTTAGATGAGTCATAACAACATATTATAGTTTGGAATAAAATTATATAATTGAAATATTAATGTATATCAGTCAATATAATAATCCTGAAATAATGCTGTATAAAAGATACAAGTTCAATGAATTAAAAATTTTATTAATTTAATTTTATACTCATGAGTCATAGGCTGCAATATGTTCTGCAAAAACTAGGCTCCAGGCTCCCAACTCTAGGCTACAGATTGGGTTTAGGTCTGTTCCTTATGATATTCAATCTTCTGGATCTAGCAATTACCCAGTGCCTGTAGCCATTTCCATGCATCTTATTCTGCTTGATCCAGTTTGAAAGACTGTGTTTTTGTTGAGGGCATTTTCTTTTTTTTTTTTATTTTCTTCTTTCTTTCTTTCTCTTTCTTTGTTTCTTTGTTTGTTTCTCTCTTTCTTTCTTTCTTCTTTCCTTCTTTCAAGATTTATGTTGTTTTTGAGAGGTGTGTGAGAGAGAGAGAGAAGGGGGAAGGGCCCAGAGCAGGTTCCATAGTTGTACATCATTAGCTGTGACCTAATTTCACTCCACACAGGTGAATGTGGGGCTGCATGGGGCTGGAACTGAACTAGAGGCCTCCCACAGGAAAAGGCAAGAAGCCTCATAACCATCCTAGTCGCTACCAGTTGCACACCACAGTTCAGCATATGGGTATGCCTGGGCCAGAACGGGGATTCCATCCCCAGACATTGTGTTTGCAAGGTAAGTGCTCACCCTTCTGAGTCATCTTGGAATCCCTGAGGTAATTTTCTCCCCACTGTGAATCATCAAGTTTAAAAAGGCAAGGTACATTCCACAACCACATTTCACTAATATCTCGTTGGCCAAGAAACTTCATGCTTAAGTTCAATGTCAAGATGGGGGCAAACTTTGCTCATAATGAAGCTGTACAATGGCCACAGTTGTATATTTATATCACAGAATAGTGAAGAATTGGAAAATCTATCATCTAAGATAAGTATCATCTAAGGTAAGTGGTTTGTCGAATGAATATACATGATAAGATTCCAGCAAAAGATGAATTTGTTTTTCTCACTTCAGTCTTGTGATTTCCTTGTGCAGAAACCTCTTTCCTGGTTCTGGGTAAAAATCAGCCATATTCCATACTAGTTTTTGGTCAACCTGAGATATAAAATGAGAAATGTAATCTTCATATAGTTCAAATCTCCCTCCCCCATCTTAAGAAGGAAAGCCTACCTTTGACTTAGAAGTCTGCAATAAAAAGAGGATTTGATGTTTTACATTTTTTACTCTTTCTTGCCCATTTGGTCTTGAACTTGTTAGATGCCCCCTCCCTTCTCTCTTTTTTTTCTTTTCCTTTTTTTTTTTTTTTTTTGTTGTTGTTGTGTGTGGGCTCTTTCAGAAGTGAAGAAATGTGGAAGAGAAGAGGTCAGAAAACATTAAATGACTAGTAGAATAATAATATGGCAACGGATTCTTTTGTGAGGAAAATGCAGAATTTCCCCCTGTGTTTATTGTGAAGTATTTAGTGGGTGTTTTGAAGAGTTCTCTCCTTGTGACTTTCTCTATAGTTCATTTTTTTCCAGCAACCAAGAGTATCTTGGATAGATTTATTTATTTATTTATTTATTTATTTATTTATCTATCGATTTACTTATTTATTTATATTGTTTTTGACAGAGAGGGAGAGAGAGAGAGAGAGAGAGAGAGAGAGAGAGAGAGAGAGAGAGAGAGAGAGAGAGAGAGAGAGAGAGAGATACAAGACAGAGAGAGAACTGAACTGGGGGAATTCCCCAGTTCAGCATATGGGTCAGCACGAGCTGGGCCCAGGATTCAATCCTTAGTCCCTGGTGCTGCAAAGTGAGCGCTTCACCCACTGAGCCATCCCGGCTTCCCCTAGATAGATATTTTAGATTGGTTGATTCAACAAATATTGCCACTGGCTTTTAATGCAAAAAACTGAAAACAGCTGAACCTACTTTAACCCAGCTGTCTCACTTGTCATGCTCTGGAGATAATTTAGGGCCAAGCCATCAGAAGCACATCATGTAAAACATGAATAGAATGGTAGGAGTAGTGACATCTTTTCTGATAATGCATTTTCTAACAGACACTGTAGAATAAAAATTTCTGATATAACGTGATGTATGTGTTCCTTAAAAATCATTGAATTATGCTGTTATAGAGGTAAGGGCAACATAAACAAAGACAGGCTAAAACTATACATTAAGCCCCTCCAAGAATACATGACAAACCTAGCTCAGGAGAAAGACCAGTGTAGGAAAATGTGGTATTGGGATGGGGGTGGAAGTGGTGGCGGGTAGGGGATTGGGTGGAGTGTGGGTAAATGGTATTATGTTAAAAAAAAAGAATGTCATCTATTGGTACATGCACTAGATTGTGTTAGTGTACTTAGCCTTCATGTTATTTGGTAAAAGATAAAGAAATGGGAAAAGTTCTTTTAAATCAGTGAAATATTTTGATATTATACTTTTCTTGTTACCTTATTTATTACTCATATATAAGTTAATTCACATAATGAAAACACACATTGTAGCGGGTAGATTCCAAAATTGATGGACAGCCATCTTGATTATGGCTAGAGTAGCAGTTGAAGGCTAAATCTTTGGGGTGGATTTTGGCTCACTCCTTTCAGTTCAGGCTTGATTTCATCTCAACAACCTTCTCCAAAATTCTTTAAGCCACTTGGTACACCACAATAAGCCCCTTTCTATTTAATGAGCTAGAATGTATTCTTTTTTCTTGTATTGAATACAGACTGATAGAGTAAATATTACCTGGAGATATTGGAGGTCAGAGACTCTCAAGAAAATAGAAGGTTGAGATTGCTAAACTGATCTGGTAGGGTTTAAAAATAGTAAATATTCTTCTTGATTCTAGAACTTAAGATCTAAGAATGATACAGTGGTAGTTGTGGTGCATAGTTGTGAACGATCTATTTATATTGTTGCCTGAAATCACCTAGAATGAAATAACATAAAGAATGTACTGGGCTGAATATTTTTAGCTTCTTTAGGGTACTTACAGAAAAAAAAAAAGCATAAGGAGATAAGCTTTCAGCTTAAAAATTCCTGCTCATTGCTAATCAGATGAGAGACCCTCTTGTGCTTTCTAGTGGAGTCTGATCCTTGGAGGCATGATTTTAACATACAAAAATGGGAAACAATCTGATACTCTGGGTTGCTATATTACAAAGTAAGTTGAATTCATAGCCTCCTGAAATATCTTATTTAAAATTAGCGTATATATTAAAAAAGAGTGGTACTCTAGAAATTTAAGTGAGATACTTTGATATGTTCAAATATTTCTTAATACCTGAAGTCTAAATTCCACTGAGCCTTTCTTGCCTTTCTTTCTATCAGATAGCAATCTCTTCCTATCTGATGAAGTTGCCCCTGCCTTGTCTGAAATTGACCTTTGACACAGTTGCCTCATAAAGGATATTATGCAGTGTTTTTACAATATTTGTCTCTTGTATTCAATATAATATTTTTGGAAGTCATCTATATTTTTGTATGTATTAATAATTTGTTTCATTTATTTCAGAATAATTTTCCATTAAATGAATATGCCACAGTTTGCTTTGATTGTTGTAAGGATCTCCTGTTGACAGATCCTTAGTTATTTTCAGGTTAGGAAAATATGAATAAAACCACTATGAACATTGTTGTTTTTTTTAAGTATCTAGTAATGAAATTGCTTAGTTAAATAATAGGTGCCTAACTGCCAAACACTTTTACAAAGTGATTGATTGTATGGTTTACATCAATTTAAGAGTCTGGTTGCTCCAAATCCTTGCCAACAGTAGGTATTGTAAGTCTTTTTAATTCTAAGCATTTTACTGAACCTGTATTAACATATCTTTGTGATTTAAACTGATTTCTCTGAGTACTAATGGCATTGAGCATATTTCGTATGTTTACTGGCCATTTATAAATTTTTTTTTTAAGTGTCTTTTTAAGACTTTGCCTCTTATTTTATTTTTTAAAGATTTATTGCTTGAGAGATGGTGAGAGAGAGAGAGAAAAGAGGAACAGTCCCAGAGCAGTGTCCACAGTTGTACGTCATTAGTTTTGACATAGTTTCTTTCCACACATGTAGATGTGGGGCAGCATAGGGCAGGATCTGAACTACGGGCCTTCCATGTGGGAGGCAAGAACCTTCATCACCAAGCCATCGCAGTGGCTACCAGTTGCTTTGTGGTTTCAGTGTATGGGTTTGCACAGGCCAGGGCCGGGATTCAATTCCTGGACTCACAGTTGCAAAGGCATGCTCTCAACCTGCTGAGCTAATCTTGGCCTCCAAGCCCATTTATTTTAATTGGATTTGTCTTTTATTAATGAATTGCAGGCCAGGAGTTGTCTATATACTCTTAGTTTTCAAGTTAATTATTATTGATTTGTATGGCCTGTCAAAAAAACTGTAACCTCAAGATTACAAAGATTTTTTTCCAATGTTTGTTTATAAATGCTTTATATTTAAGGGCTACTTATATTATTGGTATTTTATGATGGTTAGTATTAAAAAGTCTACTTATACTTTCCTTTGGTTCATTTATCTATGCATATATTCTTCCACTGTTACTATCAAACTTTTTAAATCTACCACCCTCCTCTTTCAAACTGTGTTTTTGTTTGCTACATCAGATCTGGGTTTTATAAATCTATTCTAAGAATTTCTGTTTTGGTAAATTACTTTAAATCACATTGATTTTAATAAATGAATAAATAGAATTTTCAGGTATGCAGGATTTAGACCTACCCACTGTACTTCACTTGTTATATAATCTGTTAAAGTCATTTAAAAACATTTTTTCTATCACGTTCTTGACACTATTTTTTCTTTTTCAATATGCCTAGCATGCATTTACTTTCTGATTGGTCATTCTCTATCCTACCTTTTAAATGAGTATTATTTTGAATTTACTGGGTATTCTTTTAAACATTTTTATTGCATATGTAGAGCCATGCTAGAGTTCAAATCTTGATTTGGGGAGTGAAATTCCCGTTGAAGGTCTCTTCTGACTTCAGACAGGGCTTCCATTTATAAGAGCACAGAGAAAATATGGTAATGAGTGTAGTGTTTATAAGTCTGTTTTAATATAGAACTCCTCATTGCTCGATTACAATATTTCTAGAGAACTTGGAACTGTTACATATTTTAGTAAATGACATGAATCCTTAGCCTCTCAAATCTTTCTTCCATAATCTTTTATGCATAAGAAACCCTTTTCACCTTTTAGCACACTACCCTTTACCCAGCATCTGACAACAAAGAATTATTAAGTCCAAAATGTCAATAATGTCATTGCTAAGAAACTCGGGTTTAAAGTGATATTTATAAATGATAATAACTCTACTTATTTCAATACTAAATATGTAATCTAAATTGCAATATTACAGAATTACCATCTAGTAAGTATATATTTTAACAAATCATAATTAAATTTAATCTTTTTACATTGAAATAATATGTTCTTTCACAAGAAAAATTCAAAGTGTAAAAAATTTGAAAGCAAGAATCTATCAATTTTCTATATGGATGGAGACCAATACTGGTAGAAATATATTATAGGATGTCAAAGCTTGCATATAGAAAATACAGTTTATATTATGGAGGTTAACATACTTGAATGTGTAAAATTTAGGACAAATTAACATATAATTTATTTTTTTCTTCTAATTGTTCTAAACATCAAGTAATGTTTTTCGGCATAAAAAATTCACATCAATAAACTTTATCCAAAAGATCACTATAAACTCTTTTTTTAAATCATCAGTCATTTTTAAAAAGAATAAACAAAGTAAACATGTTGTGCCTGTGTTGAGCTATCAATATCTAGATATGTATTTATATAACAAATATGTATACATAATATAACATAATATAATATATGATTTTAGAATATATTCTTTACTCATATTTGAGCATTTTCTATCACCTCACATGTTCTTCAAGGACATGATTTTAGGAAGTATATTATGTAGAGTATAAGGAATTCAGCTGATTCATTTTGGTTAGACATTTCACTTATTCTTGTTTCCTAGTGATATAACCCTGTATTGTATAGGTCTTCCTCTTATATAACATGTATAGACTTGTTATATTTAGATCAATCTTAGAGCTTTTCTATTTAAATAAAGGTACTTATATATTTATATTCATTGCTAGCACTGGTAATGGTCTTCTGTCGTTTTGTTTTATGTATTTGACTTTTTAATTTTAATTCTTTTATTATTTTAAAGATTTATTTTTATTGTTTTTGACAGAGACAGAAACAGACAGAGACAGAGAGAATGGGGAGAGCCCAGAGCAGTCTCCACAGTTGTACATTATCAGTTTTCGACATGGTTTGGTTCCACACACAGGTTGGTGGGGGCCACACAGGGTGGAAACTGGGCTGGGGGCCTCCCACGTGGGAAGTATGCCCCCTCGAACCAGGGGCAGAACCAGAGGTCAAGAACTGAACTGGGGGCCTTCCGCGTGGGAAGCACACCCCAGCTCAGCATATGGGTCTGCATGGGCCAGGGCCAGGATTTGATACTCAGTCCCTGGGGCTGCAAAGCGAGCACTTAACCCAATGAGCCATTTCGGCTTCCCTGACTTTTTAGTTTTCTTATATTTCCTTTCTTTAACTATAAGTATTAACTTTCTTTTCTATTTTATCCTCAATGATTTGCAAGATACCCTATTAGTGTCTACATTATGATATTTTTAAACATAATTATTTAAACTATTTTTTAATTAAATAAAAGCTTATATTAGTTTTTCCTTCCTAGCTTATATCTACTGAGTAAAATTATTTAAATCTCATGCATTAGATAGTCTCACACTAGGCCATTTTATTTTTTT
>PVKE010013550.1:0-26376 GCA_004027555.1 Craseonycteris thonglongyai | reverse complement strand
GACAGTATTTTTAACAAATGGTGCTGGGGAAACTGGATATCTACATGCCAAGAATGAGGTTGGACTCTTAACATCATATACAAAAATTAACTAAAAATGAATTAAAGGTCAAACGTAAGGCCTAAAACTATAAATCCCCTAAAAGAAGACATAGGGGGAAAGCTTCAGGACATTGTTTGGTAATGATTTGTCTGATATGACATGACAGGCATAGCAACAAGAGCAAAAACCGGTAAATGGGACAACATCAAACTTAAAAGCTTCTGTGTATCAAAGACACTATTGACAGAGAGAAAGGCAACCCACAGAATAGGAGAAGATATTTGCAAATCATATATCTGATAAGAGGTTAATACCCACACTATATAAAGAATTCCTACAACTCAACAACAAAAAGCCAAATACAGTAGACCCTCCATTAATCCGGCACTCAAGCAACTGGCAAAATTGAGAATGCTGGTTGCTTAAATGTCTTAATGGAGAGTCTACTTACATTTATCCAGCATCTACCCATCCTCATGGGTACCGGTTAACTGAGAGTCTACTGTAATTGAGTTTAAAATTGGGCAAAGAGGGGAAGCCAGGATGGCTCAGTGGGTTAAGCGCTCACTTTGCAGCCCTGGGGACCGAGGATCAAATCCCAGCCCCAGCCCATGCAGACCCATATGCTGAACTGGGGAGTGCCCTCAGTTCAGTTCTCACCAGGGTGAGACCCCAGCCCAGTTCCTGCCCTGTGCAGCCCTGTGCCCACCTGTGGAATGAAACCATGTGGAAAAACCAATGATGTACAACTACAGAGGCTGTTCTGGGCCCTCCCCCTTCTCTCTGTCTCTGTATCTCTCTCTCTCTCTCTCTGTCAAAAACAATAAAAATAAATCTTTTCAAAAGATGGGCAAAGAATTTGAATAGAGATTTCTCAGAGACAATACACAAATGTCCAACCTGCATATGAAATGATGCTCAAAGTCACTAATCATTAGGAAAATGCCAATTAAAACCACAATGAGATACCTATTGCCTCACACCCATTAAAATGGCTACTGTTAAAAAACAACAACAACAACTAGAAAATAACAAGTGTTGGTGAGACCATAGGGAAACTGGAACCCTTGCACACTGTGATGAGAATGTAAAATGATGCAGTCACCATGGAAAACAGTACGGCAGTCCTTCAAAAAATTAGAAATAGAACTACCATATGATCTAGCAATTTCACTTTGGGTGTACACCCAAAAGAATTGAAACAGAATGTCAGAGATACTTGCACACCCATGTTCATAGCAGTGTTACTCACAATAGTCAAGAGGTGTAAGCAACCCAAGTATCCATCAACAGATGAATGGGGAAAAAACGTGGTCTATTCATATATAATGGAATATTATTCAGCCTTAAAAAGAAAGGAAATCACAATATGGATGAATCGTGAGGACATTTTGCTAAATGAATGGGATAAGCCACAAAAAGACAAATACTGTCTGATTCTACTTACGTGAGGTCCCTAAAGTAGTCAAATGATAGAAACAGAGAGCGGAACGGTGGTAAGGTGTTGTTTCATGACTACAGTTTTAGTTTTACAAAATGAAAATATTCTGGAGGTCTGTTACACAACAAGTATATACTTAAGACTACTGAATTGCACACTTAAAACTGGGTAAGATGTGAAATTTTCTATTATGTGATTTTCTCATCACAATTAGAGAAAATTGAGCAGCCCCGTGGGCCCCAGCTGCGGTCTCCGTGGTACGAAGTCCGTGCTTCTCCGAGGCTGGCACGTGTGTGCCGCACGCGACGGCTGCAAGAGCTGTGGGGGACACGCCACGATGGGGCTCGCGTGCTGTCCTAAGTTCTCTCTTTTTTTTTTTTTAAGATTTATTTTATTGTTTTTGACAGAGACAGAGAGAGACAGAGAGAAGGGGGAGGGCCCAAAGCAGTCTCCATAGTTGTCCATCATCAGTGTTCTACATGGTTTTGTTCCACGCAGGTGGGCGGGGGCCCATGCAGGGCAAGAACCTGGCAGGGGCCTCCCACATGGGAAGCTCACCTCAGTTCGGCATGTGGATGGGTCCACACAGGCTGGGGCCGGGACTCGATCCTCAGACCCCGGAGCTACAAAGCAAGAGCCTAACCCGTTTGAGCCGTCCTGGCTTCCCCCTAAGTTCTCTTTTAATTCAGTCACTCAACAGTCTTTATGGAGCGCCTACTGTACATCAAGCTGTATGCTGGGCCCTGGCATGACGGAGATGAGCATCTCACAAGGTGACAGATGAGAAACACCAAACGCATACAAAGACCAGGATTATGACACCAGGTCAATGGGATGACCGGGAGGGGGACAAGCTTGCATGGAGCAGACCAACGGCCTCTAGGAGGGGAATTTCATCTGAGACCTGGGTGACAGAGGAGTGGGCCATGCGAGGACATGGGGGAAGAGCTCCAGGCAGAGGGAACATCAAGTGCAAAGACCTGGACGCAGAAACAAGACTGGCCCACTGGGGTGGAGAGGAGCCGAGGGGCCTGTGTGCCTGACTCGGAGCCAGGGCAGGCGGATGGCGGCAGTACAGCCAGCGGCCCCATGTGCTCGTCCATGAACAGACAAAAAGCATCTTTTCCAGCAAGAACTTGTTTCGTGAGTTCAAATGTGTCATCTTTTATGGTAACAACAAACTGTTTTGTCCTAGAGAATGGCTCTGTCAACAGACACCCCTCAAAATCTCCTATTTGTCTCAAAATATCTGTTGAATCCTTGAGTTAGCTCTTTGGAGTGATTTTAACTCTACTGACCCCTGGGGAGGCCAGATGGCTCAGTGGGTTAAGCACTCGCCTTGCAGCCCCCAGGATCCAAGGGATCGAGCCCCGGCCCTGGCCCCGGCCCTGGCCCCGGTCCTGGCCCCAGCCCATGGGGACCCATAGGCTGAACTGGGGTGTGCTTCTCATGTGAGAGGGCCCCAGGTAGGTTCTCACCAGGGCAAGCTTCCCATGTGGGAGGCCCCTGGTTCAGCCCCCAGTTTGGCCCCCAGTTTGTGGGGTCGTGTCTCCCGTGCAGGAGGCCCCAGCCCGGTTACGACCCCGTGTGACCCCTGCCCACCTGTGTGAAAAGAAAACTGATGACGTACAACTATAGAGACTGCAATGGGCCCTCCCCCTTCTCTCTGTCTCTGTCTTTCTCTCTCTGTCAAAACAATAAAATACATCTTTAAATCCACTGACCCACTCAGCAGATGGGTGTACTGAGGTCCAGAGTGGGGAAAGGGCTCCAGGCAAGGCTGGGACAGAGCGGGAGTCAGGTCTATGGTGTGGGGCATCTGGCTCCCCAATCAGGGTTGGGGGGCCTGGGAGAAGGAAGGTCCAGGCCCATGGCCCTCCGTATGGGGGAGCAGCTGCAATTGCCCGGGCCCTACTTCCTCTGTGGGGAAAACTCCCTACCCGACCACCAGACAGCCTGGGAGTGGGTGTGAAAACTGGGCTGAGCCAAGGGCACGGTGCAGGGGATCAAAGAGGGACAGACAAAGGGCTGGGGGTGTCTGAGCACAGCCCCAGCAGCCTCTTGCTCAGCAGGACTGTCCCCTCACTTCCTGCTGGTTTTCTAAGACTGCATTCGCCCTCTCCCATGATCCTCTGAGCCTGGTTTCCCCTCCCGTGAATGTGAATCACACAGCCCAGTTGGTTTCTGTTGCTACCAGCAGCTCTGAAGGAGCTGGAGGATCTCCCAGGCTACGGTGCCACTACAATCGTGCCTAGAGCCCCTGCAATGGCTGCTGGGGTCCCAGCTCTGCCGTTGACTGGCCACGGGGTCTTGGACAGGCCATTATGGGCTCCGGCAGGATGGAGGGACATGGCAGAGCCAGAGGAAAGGTCTCGCTCACCAGCTGCCTCTGCGTGTTCTAAATTTCAACCATGAATCCACACACAGGATCTTGACCATTTCCATAGCTGCCTGTACCCTGTTTTCTTATTTGTTTTCTTTAAAATGACTTACTTTTCTATCTTAAATTCACGTTCCTCAATGGAAAGGCCAGTGTTGCTTGTCCTAAGTCAAAGGAACCCCTAAAAAACAAATCCAGCAAAATCAAATCAAAGATGAAATTCCAGAGAGCTGTCTGCTCAGGGCACTGGGCTTGAGGTGTCCTCCTGTGTAAAAAGGGAAGTTAGCAAGTGTCTAAGGGCATTAAATAGCAGCGCCCAAAAGATCTTTTCTCTGTAACCAGGACCAGAATCAAGAGAAAAATGACTTTATCTGGGATTTAAGGTGAGTTGATGCTGCCTCTATTTAAAACATACATGGCACAGCCAGCCATTGGCAATAACCAATCTGATATAGTCAGAGTCGTGCAAAGTCGAAGATTCCTAGCTGTGTGACTTTGGGCAGGTCACTCAACTTCTCTGTGCCTCAGTTTCCCCCAACTGTAAAATAGAGTCAACAGTGCCCACATCATAGGGGTGTTGGAGGATTAAAACAGTGAATGGAGACAGAACCTGTCACAGAGTAAGTGCTGCCAGTCATGGTAGAGACGGGACCACTAGGGGTAGAGATAGGAGAAGAGGTGGCACAATTCCTCTGCCTAGCTCTGCATCTGCCAGGGCTGGGAGGATGACGCGGTGGACTCCGGGCTCCCCACTCCCATCCAGCCCCAGCCCCCCTTACACACATTATCTTTAGGCAGCAGCAGCTGAGCCTCCCAGTATCTCTCTGATCCCCCAAATTTCCGGTTCCCCAAAGACAACTCAGGATGTGGGGAGGGAGAGGAGGAGGGACAGAGAACAGCAAGAGAACAGAAAGAGAGAGAGATCCCAGATGGAGACAGAGAGACAGAGACAGAAGAGAGAGGAGAGGGAGCGCTCCCAAGACACAGTGAGAAACAGATTGAAGCAGACAGAGATGGAGAGAGACCGAGTCAGAAAGGACTGGAGACACACAGAGACAGAGGGAGACAGGACAGAGAGGCTGAGAGACTGAGGCTGAGGCCAAATGACAGGGACAGAGGGGGCCGGGGTCAGGGCTTGGAGGGGGAGCTGTTGGAGGAGGGCCCAGAAACTGAAAGAAAGTGGGTGAGCCTGAGACAGGTGGAGAGGGTGAGAAATGCTCAGAGGCCACCAGGTGCAGGCGGCAGCGGGCAGGGCCCCTGAGCCTGGAGGCGGGAGGGGCCCCACGGGGGGGGGGGGGAAGCCAGCACAGCTCCGAGCTCCAGGGGCCCCCCAGCCCTCAGGGGTCACAGAAGCCCCAAGCATCTCCCCTCTGTCTCACACAGCCCTTGCGTCCTTGAGCACAGGGACCCACCTCGGGCCCTGCAGCCCGTTAGAGGGTGGGCGAGGCAAGTGCTCCGAGAGTAAGGTGACCATATTTTAACATTGGAAAGTGGGACACCACTGACCGGGGGGGAGGGGGTTCTTGATTAAAAATTTGGTCTATGTCCCACCGTTCCCTAGCTTGTCGTGCATTCCTTCCAAAAATCGGGGCTTTTTTAAAACTCCGCGGGACGCGGGACAAATGGTTAAAAATCGGGACTGTCCTGCCAAAAGCGGGACGTCTGGTCACCTTGTCCGAGAGGGCTCAGCTGCCCACCTTGCTCGGGGTGGACGGAGGGGCCTGCGGAGGGACTTGGTGGGCATGGAAGGAGGCAGGGATCACCCTGGTGCTCAGCACCAGGCTTGGTCTGGCCACATGCCTTCTCGGAGCCTCAGTTTCCTCATCTGTGAAAGGGCAATACTGAGAACCTACTCAGGGTCACAGGAAGAAGCAAACGTGGGAAGGGTGTGCACGGCATATGTAAGTGCCTGCAGGGGGCCTTGTTGAAGGTCAGTGCTCCACAGCATCCTGTCTAGATGAGTCAGGGCCCTTTCATTTGCAAATGACAGAAGCCCAGCTGGAGCTGAGCCAAGGGAAGGAAGGGTGTTGTTATCATTGACTCTGGTAACTGAGGAGAGCCCGGATGGAGCCAGGTTCAGGAGCAGATGGATCCAGGAGCTCAACCCACTCTCTCAGGAACCACTCTCCCCCAGCTGGCGGTGCTCGCCTCTGTGCTGCCTTCTCTTCCATGGGCACCCTTCACCCGGGGGCCCACGTCCTCCCTGGCGAGCGGTCCCAGAAGAGAGAGACCCTCGTTCCCAACCAGCGAAGTCCCAATGCAGAGTATACTTTGCTCTCCGTAGAATCTCTCTTTTGTTTTGCCTCTTTGCTTTCTCCCTTTGCACTATGGGGGTTCAGAACAAGTCACCACAAGATGTGCCTCTATGGTGTGTGGATTATTTTGAGCTAAAGGCAATTTTAGCTGCAGGCTCATGAGAAACTTCTGCTCTTCCCTTGAGTACCTAGGAGAACTTGAATTGGAGTCCTGGCCCATAATGAAGACATTGTCAGAGATGACCTCTTTGACCTGTCTAAGGCAGGACAAACTACCAATTACTGAACCTGTGTTCTCCCTGCAATGACCCTTTGAAGCCCCCAAGGCCTCAGCTCAGAATGTCTTCTAAGCCCAGTTTCCCTTCTTGTCTCTGAACCTCTCCTGTATGCAGGGTTCCCATAACACATGTATGTATGTATTTTTGTTTTGTTTTGTTTTGTTTTAATAGTATCTTTATTTTTTTTAATATTTATTATTATTAAATTTACTGGGGTGACATTGGTTAGTAAAGTTACACAGGTTCCAGGTGTACAGTTCTACAATACGTCATCTATGTGTTGTGTATCATGAGCTCACCACCTAGAATCCGGTTTTTGGGTTTTTTTTCCATCACCGTATACTTGGATTCCCCCTCCCCGACACCCTTCCCCCTGCCCCTCTGGCAGCCATCAAACTATTGTCTGTGTCCATGAGCTTTTCTTTCTTTTCTGGTTGGGTTTTTTTTTAAGATTTATTTTATTGCTTTTGACAGAGACAGACAGAGAGAAGGGGGAGGGCCCAGAGCAGTCTCCATAGTTGTACATCATCAGTTTTCAACTTGGTTTTGTTCCACACAGGTGGGTGGGGGCTGCATAGGGCGGGAACTGGGCTGGGGGCCTTCCGCATGGGAGGCACACCCCCTGGAGCCAAGGGCCAAATGGGAGTGGGGGTGGACCGAACTGGGGGTCTCCCTCATGGGAAGCACACCCCAGTTCAGCATGTGGGTCCTCACAGGCGGAGCCCAGGATTTGATCCTCAATCCCTGGGGCTGTAAAGTGAGCACTTAACCCGCTGAGCCATCCCAGCTTCCTCTCTTTCTGGTTTGATTGTTCATTTATTATGTTCTTTGGATTCCACATGTAAGTGAGATGATATGGTATTTGTCTTTCTCAATCTACTTATTTCACTTAGCTATGTATGTATTCAATTTGGTTATTTTTCTCTTGCTAGTCTGTCTTGTGTCTGATTATCAGACCAGCCAGAAGAACCTTGAGGCTAAAGCAAAATTTCTTCCTCCCCACAGCACCAACTTTTAACGAGTACATAGCCTCCCTACCCCCACCCCAAAGTAGGCTGCACTTTTATATGTAACTTTGAGATTTGCTGTATTACCTTAAGCAAATTGCTTAACCTCTCTGAGCCAGTTTACTTTTCTGCATAAGGAATCCCTCATACCTTATAGACTGGAGTGTTATGAGGCTCAGTGACATAGAGAGTGTGGCACACAATATGTGTGGGATAAATGCATCACAACAGCCACCCTCCCTTCTATTAGCAGTAGCCCCTCGTTTTCTTTGGGTGCTGTCCCCACTTACAGCCTCTTAGAGTGGGAGGCAAAGCGTATGACACAGGCCTAAATCAGTCAGCACATGGCATCTTCCTGGCCAGTGATTGGTTCAGTGTCATGTGTCCCAAGTTAGAGCAATTGGAGTAAGTTTAGAGCACTGGCTGGAGACACTGGGACATTTCGCCCTTACAATGGAAATCGGAAAGGACACGGTCTCTAGAGCTTCTAGAACCTTTACATGCCCACACAGGGAGAAACTCTGAAAAACGGAGTCAGTAGAGAAGTAAAGCTGAAGAGAAACTAGAAGTTGGTGATAACATTTAGGCCGCCAATTCCAGTGAAACCTGGCCGTTTCCAACCTCAGCAGTGAGTCCTATCCATTAATTTTCAGGGACCCCTTTTGGGGCTAGGGATTCCAGAATAAGGTTTTAAAATTTAAGTCCCACATCTTTAAACGTCTCCAATGTCCAGAAATCTAGTGGCACAGTTGGGACTAAAACTTAAGCCTCCTAACTTGTATTCCAGTGTTCTTGCCACTAAACTCAGCCCTCTTTCTGAAATTATTGCTCGTCAGCTCCAAGACCAAAAGCACCAAGAACACCAGTCAATAAAGAGAGGACAGCCCAGAGAGGTTTCCCTGGGGACCTGAGGAAGGGGGTGGGGCACTGGGAAGGCATCAGGGAGCTGTGTGGGCAGACCCCGTGCCCAGGGCCAGATGGGTTACCTGCCCTAAAATTCTCGACCAGGAATCCCTGAGGGGCAGTTCGATGAAGGGGAGAGTGAGCAAAAAGGCACGCGTGGGACTTTTTGCCTTGCCAGTGTCCAAATGTGGCACGGAAGAAGGAGAAACAAGACAAAAACAAAACGTATCCTCTCGAGATGTTCAAGGCGGGGGTGGCGAACCTATGGCACGCGTGCCCAAAGTGGCACGCGGAGCAATTACTTCAGCACACGAAGCTGTGAATACCATTTAAAAAATTATTGTTTATGCTCTTATAGACATAAAAATAATCGATACCTCTATCTCACTCGATGGGTTGGCATGCGAGTCGAGCGAGTATACTCTTATTTCATAAACTTTGGCACTCAATCGCCAAAAGGTTCGCCACCCCTGTAATCAAGGGGGTCTGCAAAACGCCAATACAGTAAACTCTCCATTAACCAGAACTCAGGTACCTGGCAACACCTCAAGCACCCGGCAAAAATCACTTTGGGCGCACTCGCTGCTTGAGCCCAGTTTACCAAGAGTCTACTTATATTTGTCTAGCATCTGCCCTTCCCCATGGGTGCTGGTTAACTGAGAGTCTCCTGTAATATTTGTTAAAGGCTGTGAAGTCAAATAAATTTAGGAAATACAAAGATATTTATCAGAGGATCTTTCACAGCCATCAACTGACTAATGTGCGTTTTGACTCTGTGAAGGGGTATTGGAGGATGCAGCTTTTTCCCGTGCCCTGAATGCAGAATTCTTTCTTTCTTTTTTTTTTTTTTTAAGATTTATTTTATTGATTTTTGACAGAGAGAAAGAGAGACAGAGAGAGACAGAGAGAAGGGGGAGGGCCCAGAGCAGTCTCCATAGTTGACATTAGTTTTCCACATAGTTTCACTCCACAGGCGGGCACAGGGCTGTGCAGGGCAGGAACTGGGCCAGGAGCCTCTGCATAGGCCCCGGCAAGAACTGAGCTGGAGGCACACCCCAGTTCAGCATGTGGGTCCACATGGGCGGGGGCCGGGATTCGATCCTCGGTCCTCGGGGCTTCAAAGCGAGCACTTTACCTTCTGAGCCATCCCAGCTTTCCCAGAATTCTTTCTTTAAAAGCTTCTCCCCAGACTCATGGGCCACACGGTGCATTTTGTGAAAAACTACGCCGAACACCACAGACAGCCCGCACTCCTGATGGCAGGCTGTCAGCCTGCGCAGCAACCCAGCGCTTGCTCTGGCCATTGGAGCCCACTGTGCCCAGAGGAGTAGCAGGGCTGAAGATCTGACAACAGGGAGAGGCTGTATAAATGCCCCCAGCTCCCTCCCCTGGCAGGAGGGCTCCCCCACCTGTGCTCCTCACTGACTCCCAGCTGCCGTCCCCAGATGGGGCCCCAGTTGCTCACAGGGGTCACTGGTTCTATAATGCATGCTTTGTTGCCTTCTCTTTTCTGTCTCACTCCTCACTCCCCTGCCAGTGTCTTCTGCAACCACCCCCTAATAAAATACTAGGACCCTCGTCTCAAGGACTGCTTCTGAGACAACCCAAGTCAGGAGACCTGCTACCTTCTGATGGCTTCTAGAAGCACCCAGATGTCTCCCCCAGCAATTCTGAAACACACTCACTTATCACGAAATCTACCTTTCCTCCAACAACAAACTTCAGTAAAAAAGCGGGATGCTGGGATGGCTCAGCAGGTTGAGCACTCATCTTGCAGCCCCAGGGTCTGGGGATCGAGTCCCAGCCCCAGCCCATGTGGACCCATACATTGAACTGGGATGAGCATCCCATGCGGGAGGCCCCCGAGGTTCCCGCCCTGTGTGGCCCCGCCCACCTGTGTGGAATGAAACTGCCGAAAAATGATGACGTGCAATTATAGAGACTGCTCTGGGCCCTCCCCCTTCCTCTCTGTCTCTGTCTTTCTTTCAAAAAAATAAATAAATAGAATGCATCTTTAAAATAAAAAAGCTCTTTCTGCTCTCCGGCTTCCACCTACAGGGATTCTCCCTCACAACCACCGCTAAGGTGGCAAGAAATTCCAGCCCCAGTCCCTTCAACCCCATTGCAATGACTATCCAGCCTGACTCATCAACTGGTTTCTCCTGCTGATCCAAGAAACACAAATGGGAAGGTGCCTAGTGCCTCACAGAATGTCCCCCATTCACCCACCAAAGCAATAAACCAGGGTCACCCTGGACTTCCCCATGCCACATAGCCCACAGTCAACCTGTCACCACATTCCAAACTTTTCCTCATTCTGCCTCTCTGCCTTGATCCTACCACTCCTGCTAGCCACCACAGTTTCTCATGTGGATCACTCCAACAGCCTCCTCACTGTTCCCACCCCAGGGCCTTTGCATATACTGCTCCTAAGCCCTGGAGCACCGTATGCAACTCACCCACTTGGCATACACAGACCAGTGACTCTCGGCCTGCTGTTCATGGGCTCCCAAAGCTGCTCTACCCTCCCACCCCCATCCATTCCTTCTTTGGGCCCTGGTCCCCTCTTCTTACTACGAAATCGTTCAGATATATAAACACTTAAGAGAAACATATTTGAAACACTGTGTACCCAGCCGTGCTTAATCAGACATTACACAGGTCATCGAGGCCTCCTGTACCCCTTCCCAGTCATTCCTCCCTGACCACCCCATGGTTACCACTCCCCTAAACGGAATTCCTCAGCCTCTGCCTGTCTTAATATCCTTGCACACGTGAATCCCTAAACAATCCATAGTTTTCTCATGTTTTTAGCTTCATGTAAATAAAACCAGTTCTTCTCCTCTTTCCACTCCACATTCTGTTGGTGGAATTTATCCGAGATGATAGGTGTTGCTCCCATTCATTCATGTTTATCTGCGGGTGAATCTGCCCGGTGTCTGCTCATTCTCCTGGTGATGTCTTGTTCCCAGCCGTGGGCCACCACAGCCCTGCACAGATCCGCTCCTACCCGCCCCCTTCGCCTGTGTACCCAGGAATTTGCTAAGTAACTGTCAGCTTGACTAATGTTGCTAGACTGTTCTCCAAGGTGGTTGTGCCAGCGTAGCTTGTTGGCAAACTGTTTCTGTCCCTCAGGACAGGTGAAAGGTGTCTCTGCCCTTTTCTATTCCCCCAAATAAGATGATTTCACTCTCCCTGTTGATATCCAGCCGGTCCGACCGCCTCCCCAGAACTCCCTGCCTCCCTTCTCCCGCTGGGCCTCTGACGGGAAGCAGGCACACTGCACAGAAGCCCAGCAGGGTGCTGGCAGCAGTGACTTTGGAGGCTAAAAGCCACAGAGCTAATCCAGGATTTGCCTCTTTGGCTGTGTGCCTGTGGGGAAATCAGGTCTCCTCTCTAAGCCGGTGTTTCCTCACCTGTGAAATGGGGATACCCACAGTAACCAACCTTAGGGGAGTGGCGATGTAAATAAGATAAGCGCTCCAGGAAGAGAAGCTGTTACTATTACCTTTGGTTGGAGGAGACAGAAACCCCAGTCAAGACTGGGAGAAAACTGGTAATTTACTGGCCTGTGTAACTGGGAAGTCTAAGGGGGTGTCTTGCTCCTGGTGTGACTGGATCTAAGGATTCTGTCACCATAAGGAAGCTGGCCCTGTCCACCTCTGGGCCATTCTCTCCTCCACATTGGCTTCATTCTCAGGCAGGGTCTCCCAACGGGGGTTCCAGGGCTACATTCTTTCCGCTTAACAACTGCCACCAACCGCCACCAACCAGAAGAGCTTCTGCTGTCCTCACTTCCTGATCAAATCCCAGGGCTGGTCGTCATTGGCCCAGGCTGGGTCACATGCCCACATGGGAGCCAATCACAGTGAGCTGGGTGTCCACCAGCCCCTGCTACTCAAAGTGTGGCTCTCAGAAGCGAGGGATCAGAAGCACTTGGGAGCTCCTTGGAAATGCAGACTCTCGGGCCCCCTCCCAGACCTACCGACTCAGAATCTGCATTTTGGTAAAACCTCCAGGTGAGCCATCTGCTCATCAAAGCCTGAAAGGCGCTGCACTGTCCATTAACGTTTCCAGGTGCTTAGATCATTTTTAAGGTCTGTTTTATTGAGAACCACAAAAGGTAAGAACCAAGAAAGCCCTTCAAGGGCATCAAGTCCTCCTCCTTGTTTCAAAGATGGAGAAACTGGGGCCAGCAGGGAAGGGTCTAGCTCTAGATGCCCACCCAGTGCATCCATCCCCGCGCCCGGCCGCCCCCATCGGCACAGACATTGTCTCTGTGGACTATCTCATGGGGAAATGCATCTGCGCCCTAGAAGTGCCAGCCTGGGTCAGACGTGCCTCATTCAGAAGGTGACAAGTCCTGGCCATCACTCAGATCTTCAGGAACAAGGAGGCCCGGTGGGGGAGGGATGCACGCACACACGCACGTGCGCATGCGCACAGGCTCTGGGGGCACAGCCCACCCTCACCCTGACTCTGACCACTGGGTTCCCCAAAGCCAAGAGCGCTACAGACCACATCAGCCTTTATTTTATTACAGAGTCGGGCTGGGGCCAGGGCAGTTCATTCTCAGGCTGTGTCAGAAGGTGCAGAGTATTGGGGGTACACAGACTGGACCCCGAAGTAATAAGTTAGGGGGGAAATTCTCAGGCTGTTGTCAGACTGGAGCTAGGACGGGGTGCCAAGTAGGCCCCCCAGAGCCATTGCTAGCTGCTCAGCTTGGCCCTCCCAGGCAAGGTGGCTCCAGAACAGGCTTGCCTCCTACTGAAACACAAGAGGGCAGGGTAAGAGGGAAGGTTGATGGGGTCAGGAGGTGGGGGGCAGAAGGGTCCTCAGAGTCAGGGAGGATAGGACTGAGGTGGCAGGGAGGGGTCATGGAGGGAGGGCCAGGTGCCCGCAGGCAGGGCTAGACTGGGCAGGACCTCTCACCAGGCCTTCAGTTAAGATCCTACAGATTCTCATAATCTGGAGCAACCTCTTCTTCCTCTTCCTCTTCCTCCTGGGAACTCAAGGTGGCTGTGGGGGGAGGAGAGGTTGGTCTTCAGCTCTCAAACCATCCCCCCCACTCAGGGGGCTCCCCAGCTCCCACCTCCTCCCCCAGCACACACCAGGCTCGGTCCTAGCCGTGGGCTGCAGTTCCTCAGGCACGTTCACATATTCCCGGCTCCCATCTGTGGGGACAGGTCAGAAGGAGGAACAGCCATGCCAAAAGGGGGGCAGGCAGGCTACACTGAGGGTGAGAGAGCAGGGGGACACCCAGACAAGGCAAGGAGCCACAGAAGGGTGGTGGGTATGGCCGTAGTGAGAGTGGAGGGTATGGTGGGGGGATGAGCGGGTGGGAGGGAAGGTGAACCATAAGAGGGCCCTGTGGGATACAAGTCACTCACCTAGAGATGCGTCTGCACTTTCCTCACAATCAGGAACATTGACGTAGTCTTCCCCCGACTCCACTATAGGAAACCATCAGAGCCCCCAGCTCTGTTACCTGGAGCCCCCCACAGAGAGGCCCAGAGCCCCCGAGCACAGACACCCAGAGGCGCCCACCCACGGCCATCAAAGACTTTCGACATAACCAGCCCAAGCTTCCCACACACAGACACCCAGAGAGGGTGCTCCGGACCCAGCAAGGCCAGTGGCCAAGATGAGGGCAAAGGCCCTGGCAGTGGAGAGCGCTGGGTGACATGAGCAGCATTGATGAGAGGGCATGCACTGTGGGAGACAGGAGAGAAAGCAGACCCCAGCAGTGCCCCAGGTTGGGGAGCAGGACCGAAGAGCAGCTGTGTGGAGGGGGAGACGACCCTCAGGGCTCTGCCAGATCAGATGTACCATTGGCCCCCCCTTCCTCAGCCAGGCCTGCCCTGAGCCCCACTTCTGTCTTAGTCCCTTCATAGCCGCTGTCGCAATTGACAGCATCTTATTTCCGCGTGAGGATGAGAACAAGGCAGGCTACGGAGCGAGACTGCCCAGCTTCAGAGCTAGTTAACCTCAGACGAGCTACCAACCACTCCGGGCCTGCTTTCTCACCTGTAAAATAGGACGAGTAACAGTACACATCTCATAGTGGTGTTGTGAGGACAAAAGTGACGATCAAGTGTAAGTATTAAGCGGTAAGTGCCACCAAGTGTCCGTTCCATAAATAAACACTGCCACTGTACAGATGGGATAACTGAGGCACAGGAGGAGAGGGAACAGGCTCCACAACACCTGGGAATCTTGGGGTTTAATGAGCTAGTACACGTAAAACTCTTAGTAGGGCATGTAGTAGGCCCTCAGGAATGTCAGTTCTTTTATCATGACTCTGCTGCTCTCTCACCCTCAGTGAGGGGCACCCAGTAAGTCTCATGAATGAATGAGTGAATGAATGAAAAGCATTTGGATCGGTGCTGGAGCTCAAGGAGAGAGGTGACACAGTTGGGAATCCGGATAGCAAATGAAGCCACAGTGTAGAAGTGATGGCCTGAGGCATGTATAGAGAAAGGGGAGAGAAACAGATCACCTGAGATTACCAGACACTGAGGAAAGCTTTTAAGGACAGGATGAGACCAAAACAAAGGGAGAAAAGCAGCTCAAAGGAAACTGAAACAATGCAGGAAGGAGAAAAGCTCCAAAACAACAACAAAAAGAGACAACCTATAATCAGTATCCTTAGAGATTTACAAGATGATATTGCCTCCATGAAACAAGAACAAGAAGCCATGAAAAAGGAACATTCCAAGATCAAGGAAGAGCTTTCAGATAGGGGACAAAATAAAATAGAGTCAAGGAATAGAGCCAAAAGAAGAATAAAGTCAAAGAAATCTCACAAACAATAAAAGGAGAAAACAAAGAAATAGGAAAGAGGAGAGAAAAAGTAAGAAAATCAGAAAATTGAAGCAGAAAGTCCACTATCTGAGCAACAGAAGTTCTACAGAGAGAAGAGAAAACAGAGGGGCTGTAAGCATCAAAGAAACAACAGGAGAGGGACGAGTGGAGGGGTTATCACGCAGAGAGGCAGGGGGTGGTCAGAAGAGTGCCAGACTCACTGGAGAAGGTGTCTCGGAGGCCAAGGTTGCTGGGCACAGGAGCTGGTGGGACAGCCGTGACAGTGGCTGGGGCAGTATCAGGAAGCACAACCCTGAGGGGATGTCAAGCAGCAAGTGAGCAAAGGCCCAGGGCTCAGCCCGCTCCTCCCACCTGGCCACTCACAAGTAGCCCTCATGATTATTGTCCTCCTCATCATCATCTTCATCCTCGTCCTCACAGGCTGGCTCTAGGGTAATGACACAGGGGTCAGCATAGCCCGGGTCAGGCCCCAGCCTCCCCCAGCCAGGGCGCTGGGGTCCCAGACGCACCGTCATTCTCGTAGTTGGCTACAGAGAGAGCGCAAGAGCGAGACTGAGTCAACTGGGGCAGGGCCTATCCCTTGCCCACCCCCAGCCCCTGGGTCCCACTCCACACTTACGACCAGCTGAGTTCTGCCAGGCACATGGCATGCGGTGGGCACCCACTGGGGGCTGCGGGGATCTCCTGGGAGTCAAAAGTCAGAGGTCATGCCTAGGATGGGGCTCTGGGCCACGCGGGGTGGCAAAAGGGAAAGAGGCCCTAATCCAAGGAGCTGAGGGGTAACGAGGGGGAGTTAGAGGGAAGGGGCTACTTACGGGATGGGGAGCAGGTCTGGCTGGCTCAGGGGTGGATAGGAGGTAACAGACGGGTAGAAAGTGGTTGAAGGCCAGGGGGCAATTGTGGCTGAGGACACAGGATCAAGCTGAAGGAATGACTCCAGACATCATGCCCCTACCCTAGTCCAGGCCCCCAAAAGCAGACAAACCCCGTGAAACTCCTGTGCCCTGGACAGGTCCCTCCCCATCCCAGCCCCGGTCAAGGCCACATGGGAAGCCCCGGGGGGGATCCTGCACAAAGGCGCACGTTCCATGCCAGGGCACTCTCTTCCCTACCCCAGAAGGAACCTCCCATGTACTCACGAGGTTTGATCATGATGCTACTGGGGGTCGAACTGGCAGGAGAAACACAGCTTGGTAAAGGGCCTGGAAGGGCCCCAGGCCCAGCCTCACATAGGGTGTTAAAGGAAGCCACAGGCAGCTGAGGCAGACTCACCTATCAGGACCGCCACCATCATATGGGTCTGTGGAAGAGAGGGCCAGGGAGGCAGGAAAAGTAGGTGACAGGGAAGAGGGTGATGGTGACGGGGCTTGGAGCCTCCGTGTGCAGGACAGAGTTCAGGACAGTTAAAGATGGAGTAAAGGACTGGGGAGTGGGGTGAGTGTCCCTGCGTGGGTCCAAACGCCTGGTCCCCCCGCCAGCTCCCACTCACCTGGCAGCTCTTGGCAGCGCACACACAATGCCATCAGCCACACAGCCAAGAGAGGCAGCAGCAGGAGGCCCAGCGCCAGCGACACAACAGCCACCTCCATCTGCAGGGCAGGGCCGGGCCTGGCCACTCGCCACACACCCCTCCCGGGCACAGCTGCAGCGGGGCGAGAGCTGGGCCGGCAGCCCTGCCAGGGGCACAGCAGCACAGGCTGGGAGTCTGATGGGGGGCAGCCGCACCCTCCTCAAGGACACCCTGGGTCCCCTCCCCTCCCTGGGCTGAGTGGGGCGTCAGCGCTGGCTGTGGAAGACCTCTTGATCCCAGGGTGCTCAGGTCAGGGCCTGGGCTGGAGTCTGAGGCACGGGCCACCCGTGTGGACCCCGTGCCCTGGCCTACCTGCCCCTCGGCTCAGCGCCTGCCTGTCCTCAGCGCCTGCCTGCCTGTGGCAGGAAGCTGTGGTGAGCGCCGGGTGAGGGCAGGAAATCATCGGGCTCCTCAGCCGGCTGCACCCACCCCCTTCCTACTCCCACAGAGCCAGTGGGGAGGAGGCGGCCCGAGGAGCCACCCCCGGCCCTCAAGAACGGTCTGCTGGTCTCCAGCACAAAGAGCAACTCACACCAGTGGAAGGAAGACAAGACACTTGCTGACCTCTGCAGCCGTGGCCTCCGCAGCCATGGCTCAGGGAGGCAGCAGGAGGGAGGCTGACACGGGGAATCTGGAGGGGCCACCCCCACCTCACCCAGGCCAGCCTGCCAACAGGGGCGGGCTCTAGGGGACACAGGGGCGTGACTCAGTCACACACAGCCAGCTCACTCCACCCTCCTGTTCACCCAGCCCAGAACCCCACAGGAGTGACCCAACAGCCCCCTGGGGCTGGAGGGGGGGGGCATCCCCTACAGTTCAGAGATCGGAGGTCACTTGCACCCAGAGAGACGCAAGCAGGCAGTTGGGGTCTGGCTACAAATTTTATTCAGTTACAAATAGCACCAAGCTCCTGAGGCTGCTCCAGCAGAGGGGGCTTCCCTTCTGGACTCACACTGCCCCCCCTGGCCGCCCACGTAGTGTATGGGAGCTGGGACATGGCCCAAGGCCCCACCTAGAAGCTGGGCCACGCCGAGAGTTTGGCCCCAGGCACCTCCTGGGGTGGGCCCGAGGCCAACTGTGGTAGGTGAGTAACAGCCCCTCAGATGAGCACACTGGACACAGAGACCCGGGTGGAGCGACCTCGCTGAGGCACCACGATCCGGTCATCTTCGGGACCTGCCTCCTGCAACAGACCTGGCGGGGGAGGGGTCAGAGTCAGGGGTGGATAGACACACAGACACCAAGTCAGGAAGGCGTCAGACAGGTGTGGGCAATGGACAGGGCTCCGGAGCTGTGGGCACAGCAGGGCATTAGCTTGTTGGCGAAGCAGACAAGAGGCTGGATGAGGGGAGAGCTGTGGAATGAGATGCCAGGGACACAGGACTAGGCGACGGATGGATGAACCCGCAGGAAGCACTATGATGAGGTTGGGCAAGGAGCTGTATAGGGACAGCGGGAAGGCCCACTGACCCTGCACATGCAGCTGGGCCCGCTGGCGGTCGCCCTCGATGACGATGGCGGTCCCCAGGAAGGCTGCCCCGCCCAGCACCCCGACGAAGGCGCAGAGCATGAGTGAGAATTGCAGGGCCCGGAACTCGGACAAGTAGGACTGGGGCCAGCTCCGGCGGAGGCGGTCAGAGATCTGTGCGGGGACACAGGAGGAAAGCCAGGAGACAGAATCACGGACGGGCACTGCAGAGAGGGCGGCCCCAACTCCAGAACAAAGACTGGCAACAGGAAGGGCAGGGGGTCTGGGCCTCCAGGGAGAGGTCCACGGCCTCCCCGTGGACACCTGCGAAGACAAAACTCTGAAGGGAGCCTGGCACGGACGACACAGACCCCTCCCTGGGGCCAGACCTTCCAACTCTGTGCAGGGTGCTCCACCCCCCACCCCAGGCCCAGCAAAAGGGCGGTGCTCACCAGGCCAATGAGGTAGGGGCTCCCAGCATCCCCCAGCAGGTGGGACAGCACAATCTGGAAGGCCTCGGCCGTGGAGCGTCTCGTAGGGATCACCACGTACTGGGAGGAGGAGCAGGAGACAGTGGGCAAGGACGGGGCCATGGCTCAGTCTAAGCTGAGGTCTGAGGGGAGCCCCAGCCCAGAGTGACTGGGGTGAAGAGGGTAGGGCAGGCCCAGACTACAGGCCCATCTGGGGCTGGATTCTGAAATCAGTCTGGGGCTGGGTTTGAAAGATGGGATAAAGGCCACAATTCAAGGCAAGTGAGGCCCCCTGCCCCCCACTCCCTGCTCCCATCAGCCTCTGGACCAACCCTGGAATGACCCACCTACTCACCAGCAGAATATCAGCCACAATGGCCCAGTTCATGGACAGCAGCGTCTCTCCAATAAAGATGAAAATCTGGGGACCAGGGGGTAGAAGGGAGCAGGAACAGGGGTGATCTCATCACAAAAAGAGCAAACACACAGAAGCCCATCTATTAACTCATTTAATCCTCACAATGCCCCTATAAGACAGGAGCTATTCTTATTCCCACTTTACAGATGATGGAACGGAGCACAGAGAGGTTAAGTCACCTGCCCAATGCCATACAGCTGGGAAGGGCAAGAGCTGAGATTCAAAACCAGGCACTCCTGCTCCTGAGTTGGCTCTGAACCACTACGCTGGTTGACCCCAGTCCTGCACCAGTGCACCCTGAACCCAAAACACTCCCCCATGATGCATGATGGCTACTCACGTAAGTGGCTACGATGCTACCACGGGCACAGGCGACAGACAGGAAGAGGAAGGGAGCAGAGCCCAGGAGACCAGCAGCACAGACCAGTGGGTCAGCACGGGGGTTGGACCGGCGGAGGCGGCGGCTGATCTCCACACCCAGGCCCACACCCAGGACCCCGGTCAGGCAGGTGATGAGCCCAAAGATGAGGCTGGGAGCAGGGAAGGCACAGCAGCTAGACTAGACCGCAAAGCCTCCTAGCCTCGCCCCTACGGCCTGGCAAGGACGATGGGCCATCCCAGCCACCCTCACATACCAGGTCTATCCAGGCCCAGCACCCCAGTTCACAGAGCTCCCACCACCTACTTCCCAGACCAGGAAACAGACTCGAGGAGAGAAGGGAGCTTGCAGAGTTAGGACTCAAACTCTCCCTGTCTGAGTCTGAACTATACTCTTTCCACTCCATCTCCTGCCACCTGCAGGTCACCCAGCCCAGCCCCCACGGGTACCTGTCAGAGGAAGAGCAGGAGTCTCCAGGAAGGCAGGGCGGGGTCTCCCCTAAGACCACACGGGAACGCAGCAGGAATGCAGGAGCCCAAAGAGCCAGGGAGCCCGTGACAAAGGCCACCGCAGTGAAGCCAAGGGAGGACAGGATGAAACTAGGGCTGCATTGAGAGTTGGAAGGGAGGAATCAGAGTCCACCAAGGTGTCTGGGCAACTCTGTTCTCCCTTCCTGCTCTGTCTTCCTAAGCTAAGGTGACCAGATTTTAACACTGGTAAAGCGGAACACCATTGACCGGGGGGGTGGGGGTGGGGGGGGTTCTTGATTAAAAATTTGGTCTATCTCCTGCCGTTCCCTAGCTTGTCGTGCATTCTTTCCAAAAATTGGGACTTTTTAAAAACGCCGTGGGACATGGGACAAATTGTTAAAAAGCGGGACGTCTGGTCACCTTATCCTAAGCCCTGGGCACTGGGTGTGGGGGGTCCTAGCTCCCAGGACCTGGGCCTGTAATGCACACAGCTAACACAGGGGGCAGTGGTGACTGAACCCCTGCTCCTGGAGTAGGGTGAGCTTGCACTAGCATGGAATTAAACTCACTTTCTTGCCAGTGCTCTCAGATCTGCCCACCAAGAGGTGGGGTTCAGGGGTGGTGAGTCTGAGTGGCGCTCCACAGCGCCCCTTGGCGGCTCCCGGACTACCAGGAACAGAAGCAGTACGGCCACCACTCCTAGACCTGGTGTCACCTGGGGAAAGAGTGGGCTTCAGGACAGGTACAGCAAAGACACCCCCGCCCTGGGGCTGGGAGGAAGGGAGCGTGTGTAAAGGCAACTCAGGCCCCAAACTCCTGGGTCAATGCCTGCTCAAGGAAGCTGAGCCTGCAACTGGGGGGAGTGACTGCCACTAGGGGCGGCCCCCATTTCTGCAAGCCTAGCCACCCCCTCTTTGGTAAGAGCACCCTAGTTTTCTTTTGGAAAACCACTCCCCCACTTCTCTCAATCCATGTGGTTCAAATCAGGCAGGGTTCGTAACCCAGACTTGGCCAACAAGAGTAGTGTTAATTTCCCCAGCCTCGGTGAACGATTTGGTGGCAGGTGTGGGACCCATGTGCATCTAATCAGATACTACCCAGGACTACTGCTCAAGGGTCCAGGGTGTCAAAGTTTCTAAGTGGGAAGATAAGTGGGAAGCTCTCACTTGCATGAGAATGAAGTTAACACAGAGGAAAGTGGAGTTAAGAAATGGAGGACCGGACGTCCTGTTACTGCGGGAGTCCTGGATCCATCCAGCTTTCCCTGAAGCTCACCCTGGGACTTTCCACCATGAGAGGCCCACACAGTCCCATCTGGGGGCTTACTTACACTTTTCCAATGGGTTTCTGTCACCTGCAGCCAAGAGTGCTGTCTAGCACATGGCTTTGTGGTAAGGGTAGCTAGACTTCCTGCAGGCTTGGCAGAATAAGCACTGCCTTAAAAAGAAGTGCCTAAAGGTAGGAAAGGGGGAATCAGTGACAATGGCGCTGACCTTCCCCCAGGTTGTGACCAGACTCACCCTCAGAGCCCAGTGCCAGTCCCCAGCCATGTCCTTCACTTTGGAGCCTGCAATGTAACCCAGACCACTGGGGAAAAGGGGTAGGAAAGAGAGGGGACAGCCTGTCAGTCATGCCCAACGCCAAGCCCTCTGACTTCCCACCAGGCAGGCCCAAGGTCCACGCACCTGCCCACGGGGATGGCAAAGTAGAACACGCTGAGCATCCGACTCCGCTGGTCTGCCACGAAGAGGTCAGCGATGAGGGTGGGGGCGATGGTGGAGTAACTGGCCTCCCCGACCCCCACCAGGCCCCGGGTCAGGAGGAGCAGCCAGAATCGCTGGGGAACGAGACAGGGGGAGGTGGCACCCGCCCTACAGCCCGCCTCCCAGCCCACCTCAGCAGTCAGCGCTGGAGAGGCGGCCGGGATGGCGGGCGAGGCCAGGGCTTTAGAATCAGACAGACCTGAGCTTGAATCCTGGCTCCACTACTTACTAGCTGTGACTCTGGGAAAGGAACTTAACCTCTCTGAGCCTCAGTTTCCTCATCTGAAAAAGGGGGATAATAACAACTTGTTCACATAACTACTATAAGGATTGGAGGTCTAGTCATTACCTGTGTCCAGTAAGTGCACAATAAATCGTAATTTCTATCTTGCTCACCCAACCCCAGACATCCCAGCAGTGCATAATAATCTTAGGTGGGGGGCTATCTGTCTACCAAAGACACCTGAAGCCAAGGGTAGGGCATTATCACCCAAGGAGAGTGTGCAGTGCCTGGGGCTGAGGACAGAGTTCTGGGGCAGAGAGTGAAAACAGACAGAGGAGATTTCAAAGGAGCAAAGAAGCAACAGCCAGGGAGGCAGGAGGAAAAGCTGAAGGGTGGCATCACAGAAGTCAGAAGAAAGTTTCCGGAAGGAAGAAGTAGGCCAATAGAGCCAGAGGCTCCCAGGAGATCTGCCGAGAAGAGGACTAGGAAGTAAGAGCTACATTTAGCAACCAAGAGGTCACTGTTGACTTTGGCAATGAAGTGGTGGGAGCAGGTCAGGCGGCAGTGCTCAGGGGTGAGTGGGAGAGGCAGTGCTGGCAAAGTGACAGCTTCTCCCCGGAGGCTCCTTCACCCAGACTGGTGCTGGGTCAAGGGAGCCTTTGAGGAAGTTTGACTAGGAAGGGGAAGAGGAAGGGAGGGCAGTCCAGGTGAGGTCTTTTCCATGGTAGAGAAAGAAACAGGGGCGTTTAGGTACTGAGTGGGAGGACCAATGGTCAGGGGAAAAGGGTGTGGTTCTGAAAGAAAAGGGGAGCGGACAGGTGGGCAGATTTACTCAGGCAAGCAGGCGGTATAAGATGGCAGGGACCAAGGAGACTGCAGAAGTTCCCCAGGCCCAGTCTACAGTGACTCCAAAGAGCAGCAGCAGCAGATGGGGATTGGGGGGCCAGAAGCAGGAGCCATCACAGGGCCTCACCTCTCTGGGGATGAAGGACGACCCCAGTGTCACCAGGGACCAGAAGGCAATGCCCCCGCACATGAGATACTTCCGATTGTACCTGTCACCCAGGTAGCCAAACACAGGTGCCAACACCATGTAACTGGAGATGAACACTGAGGGGAAGCAGAGAGTCACAGCCCTGCCCCAGTCCCCCTAAACAGACCCCCCCCCCCCAGCTCAGGGACGGTAAGGCGGGCAGGAATAACTCCCCACCCTGAAACTATCAGAGCTTCCTGCCCCAGGGGGAGTCCAACCCCATCTTCAATCTCAAACCTTCCACTGTAGAATGGATGGCCAGACGCGTCACTTCCTCCCATCCAGCCAAGAACAACATCCAAACTCCACACCATGGCCCACAACACGCTAGCTGATCTAACGCCTCCCTACCGCTCCGACCTCATGCTCATCTTTTCCTTTCTCTGCACCCCAATGGCCCAACTGCCAAGCTCAGTATCATCTGAGGGTTTGGGGCACCTGCTGTTCTCTCTATGTGGGGCCTTCTCTCCTGAGCACCTTCAGGTTCCAGCTCACATACCTTCCCAGCCACCACACATGCACTCTCTATCACATTTACTGGTTTCTTTTACATAACACTTAGTCCTATGGAAAATTATCTTATCAGTGTAGGTTTTTATGGACTATTGTCCCTTCGTGCACAGCATGTCAGCTCCATAAGGACAAGGACTTTGCCTGGATTGGCCATGACTGTGTCTCCATCATTTAGCACATGGCCTAGTATAAAATAGGTGTTCCATAAGCACGTGTGGACAAAGCACACGGGGTAGCCAAGGAAGACATGTTTCTCTCACTCAACAACTTTGACCTACATATGATCTCATTCTCCTGTCTCTAGACCTTGCCTTAAATACCACCAGTTCCTTATTGGCCTGGACTGGAGCAAAGAACACTGCAAGACCTGGATTCAAACTCCTCTTCTTGTGTGACTCTGGGCAAGTCTTAGGTCTTCTCTAAGCCTCAGTTACTTTATAAAAATGTAGATAATACAACTACTTCCTCTGTAAATTAAGAAAATGTGTATTCCTTGGCTGATGGAAGGATAAGAAGACAATGGCATACAAGGTCTTGGCGAAGTTCTATGAATGTTATCACTGCTTCCTCCAGGACCTGGCACATAGTAGGTTCTCAGAAACATTCAAGAAATTAATAGAGGGGAAGCAAGGATGGCTCAGTGGGTTGAGCGTTCACATTACAGCCCCAGGGTCTGAGGATCAAGTCCCGGTCCCAGCCCTGATCCATGAAGACCCATATGTTGAACTGGGTGTGCTTCTGCCATGATTGGTCGGGTGCCCAGCATGTTCTCAGCCCTGTACTACACACTGCACAGGTATTGCCCACTTAATCTTCACATCAGCCCTATGAGGTGAGCTGGGTCATTACTAGTTCCATCTCACCAAAAGGGAAAGTGAGGCTTAGAGAGATTGAGGGCCTTGCCTACCAGCACACAGTAAGTGGAAAGCTGAGATTTGAGCCCAGGTCTGTCTTAACCATTATAATAAACTGACTCTCTTGAAAGGAGGTGCCCTAACTACACAGAACAACTCCAGGGCAGAACCAGGCTCACCTCTTGCCCTAGTTCTGGCCTCTATACTTCCCTCGGTGAGGCCCCTCCTAGGCTAGAAAAGGGAGAATAGCAGCTGTGTGCCCGGGAGGGGCCTCCACTCACCGGTCTGAATGAGGCCAGAGCTACTGTCTCCGATGTCGAAGAACTGTTCGATGTCCGGAAGGACTCCTGGGAAGGAGACTCAGGATGGGCTCCGCGAGGCAGCCCCACCCTGGGGCCTCCGCTCCCTGCCCCTCACCTAATTTCCTCCCCGAACTCAGTACCAGCCACGGTGAAGCGGTCCATGTAGTTGAGGAGGTTGATATAGCACAGCACGGCCACTATCAGAGCCGAGTGGCCCGCAGACAAGCCCGTGATGCGCTCCAGCCCCTCCCGGTCCAGGCCCTCCGGATCCTCGGACTTGCGGTTCCCCGTGGACCCCGGTAACCCCGGGGTGCCGGGCACCGGTGCGTCGTCCGTGTCATCCGCCTGGCTGAGGAAGGGCGCGGTGTCGGACCCGGACATGGTCCCGGGGGGCTGCGCCCGCCCGCGCTCGGGTCCCACCGACGATCCCACCTGCGAGGGGAGGAGGCTGGAGGGAGCCCGGGCGAGGGAGGTGCGCGCACAGAGCCCGGCTGGGATGGAACCCGGGCCCTGTCATGCCTCCCCGTCCCGGCAGACACAACCGCGGCGGGGACGAATGGAATTCAGGTCACGGCGGGGACGGGAGCGCGTCGAGAAGGGCTGGATCCTTCCCCCCACCCCTTCCGGACGGAGACCACCCCTCACCCTGGGGAGGAGTCCACTGCACTCGCTGTCGCTCAGCCCCGACGCTACACCACGGCCGCCGCCATGATGGCTGCGAGCCGGTCATGTGACGATGGGACCTGGGCTGCCGGCCCACCTTGTGCCAATCGAGACATGTGACCGCTGACTGACTACCGCGCATGCGCCCTCAGCCCCTCCGCAGGCTCCGCGCCACGTGACTGCCGGCCGGTCGCCAGGGTAACCAAGGAGCGGCCGGGGCCAGCGGCAACCGCGTCGCCGAGCCGCGCAGACGGCCCCGCTGAAAGCCGTCCGGGAGAACTGGGGAAGTCGCCCGGCCCTCCGAATCTCGGGTTCTTTATCTGCAACACCCTCTTGGGCAGACTTCTTCCCAAACGAGATAACGGAATCTTAAAAGGTTCTACAGATAGTAAATATAGTTAGAAATGCCCACGAACAGTTCTCGCTCTTAGCGATTTTTCTTGCTGAGTGTTGAAGGCTCGGCCCCCTTTCTGTCGTTGGGAACCGTGAGCTTTCCCCGTAGACGTGGAGGGCGGGCCCGCAGGACCCGCCGCTGCTTCTGGAGCCGGCGTCCTGCGACCGGGACCCAGGCCTTGGCGCCCTCTGCTGGTCTCGTGTGCGGCCGGCAGGGCTTGAAGCCTAGACTCCTCGCACACGATTAGGGACAGAGGACGACCACTGAGCCCTGGCACCGAAGGACAGATGGGGGTGGTTCCGTATGTCACACCCCGCCCCTGCCCAATCTCCCAGATACAGATAATAAACATACACTCTAAGTAAAATTAGTGTCTTTCCAGGGATGCCGCATGGCTCAGAGGGTTGAGCACTCACTTTGCAGCCCCAGGGTCCAAGGAGCGAGTCCGGCCTGGCCCATGCGGATCCATATGCTGAACTGGGGTGTGCTTCCCATGTGGAGGCCCCCAGTTCGACTCCCGCCATGGCCTTACTTCCCATGCAGGAGGCCCCTGGCCCGGTTCTGGCCCTGTGCAACCGGGCGCCCACCTGCGTGGAATGAACCTACGGTATGTCAAAAAATGCTCACATACAACTGTGGAGACTGCTCTGGGCCCTCCCCCTTCTCTCTGTGTCAAAACAATAGATCTTAATATATATATATATATATATATATATATATATATA
>PVKE010013549.1:0-36373 GCA_004027555.1 Craseonycteris thonglongyai | reverse complement strand
ATATACACTCATCTTCAAAGGAGTCTTGAGTTGCCTTTCACTGACTCCTTCAGAAGTGTCCTGAGTCACAACAGAGTGTGCATATTTGGAACTAAGTTCCCATGTCAAGGAGGGGCTCCTGGGATGTCTTCTTTCCAAAAGTGACTCAGATAGATGCTCCTTTCTTCCATAATGGTAGCCTCATCCTTGACAATTCGTATCATGTTATAATTCCTCACATGCAACCCTCTCTAACGTTTTGCTACGTTGTGGTTCCACATTCTCTCGCTGGACGCACCCAACTGTTCAGCGTGCTTGCTCAGTCCTGTGTGCCTTTCCAGCTTGTTCTCAGGTGTCTTGGCTGGATGTCAGTGGAGCTTCACCTTTTCTATCAGGTACCATCGCCTAATGGCTGAAGAGGATCCTTTGGTTCTAGGGACAATGGGGTGCTTCAACTCTTGTTCTACCTCTGCCCAATAACAGAACCATAGTCTCATTGTATTCTGAAGCTTTTGGCACAAGCAGTATGGTGATCATGAGAATTTATTCCCCCACCCCCACCCCAAATCTCCCAAGTCTGGTTTACATAAGAAATCTGTATTCCTCCATTTAACAAACCGTAGTCACACTTCTATAAAATGAAAACCTCGACTTTTTAGTGTATAAAAGCATATGATTCCCTATTTTCCCAGGGGTCCCTCCACCATACATCTCAAAGAAGCCAGGTGTTAAATGACTATGTATCTACAGTTCAGATAAATGGTACCTTGTTCCCAAATTTCTTTCTAGTGATCTAGCTTTTCCTTTTTTAGCAGGGAAAGAGGTTTTGCTCAAGTTAGAAATTATGAGACACAGATTCCTTAGATATGATGACCAAGGAAAATGTCAACAACTTGACTCATTGGGTTTTAAACATCCTTGCTGGAAGAGGGCTGGAATGTGACTCTAACCATTGCTCCCTTTGAAATATTGTTCTTCAGTTTTCACTTAGTTTTTCTAAGGTGAGTTTATGGCTTGGAGATCCAAAATCAGGACCGAGTCTTGAATTAAATTCAGGTCTGAAGGGAAACTGTCACGGTATTTAGTGTGATCTAGTCATTAGCCAAAGCTATTCTCCTGGTGCATATTCCCTCAAGGTAGAATATAATCAGCTTCACAAGATCCACATAGTACCCAGTAATATATTTATATGAGCAGGTGAGTGCTCTCAGACCCCTTTTAAGTTAATAAGAACCTATTTTATTTTATAATCTCCAGAGGTATTTATAATAATGATGATTCAGGAAGTTAGAAGAAAAGACATACTGACATGAAGTAATTAGTCATAAGTCCATAGAGTGTATTTGGAAGGCTGACAATGGATCTGGCCATGCAGGCTGTGAGTAAAAAAAATAATTTAACATTAAGTATGTATGTTATAAAATAGACTATCTTTGTGACTGTGCATAAAGCATAAAAAATCTTTGCATGCTATGGTTTCCTTTTTTTTTTTTTTCGGTGAATGATTTAAAATGCAATTTCAAACAAAAAATAATACAGTTAATTTTATGTATTATTCTCAGTTTTCCTTACTTTCTATGTATGATTATTGGGTTGTGGATGAATTGCTGTGCTTAACTAAAAGTGTTTCTGATTCAAAATTTTATTCTAGTTTCTAAGAAATCTTAAAGTAAGTATAACATTCTCACAAAAGATAATCAATGAAATGAAGTATATTATTCATATGTCACAATATAGCAATCAGAAGACCATTACATGTCATAGAATACTGTGCCCAGTAACAATACCTGTGTCTACGCACTGAGAGCAGCCATGAGCACACAGGAAGGAGGGTCAATGAATAATAGAAGAGATAATATTGTCATTAGTGATAAACACTGGGGATAAAGCAATGAGACTTTCATCATTTCTGCTATTGCTCAGGCTGTAGATTATTTTCAAAGTTTGAATTGATGATCACAAAAGTAAGAACAGTATCCACAGAAATAACAAAATATAAGATGATGCATTAGAGCAGCCCTGAAAACCAGCCCTTACTAATTGGCCCAGATACTTACAATTGGTGGGTAACAGCTAATATGATAAGGAGGCGTTTTCCATACAGTTATCTAGAATTCTAATGATTCCTGTACACTCCCTTTGGGACTGCCTTTGGTCAGAAGTAAGAGGGGGAAAGAGGGTTGGGTACCTTCACCCTCTTATTTCTTATTTAAGTCCTAACTTCCTTTCAGGCTTATTTTAAGACCTTTCTTTCCCAGAATGCTTTTCTTGGCTTCTAGATGCTCTGTTCTCTCAATTCCCATATTGCTCATTATTTGAACCTTGCCTCTTGGTGCTTTGTCACATGCAGTCTGACACTGATGGACTGCTCTAAAATGATTATGTTTCTTGAGGTCAGAGACTGAGCATTAATTATGTTTATTTTATTTATTTATTTATTTATTTATTTTGGTAGACATGGCAATGTATACATGGCAGGCAAGCAATAAAAATGTGCTGAATTATATGCAAATGACATAATTACAGCATTTTTGACCTTATGAGACATTGAGAAATCATTTAATTCAAGTCCCAGTTTTTACAGATGAGGAAAATGAAGCCAATAGAAGGTCCTGTTCAAGGTCATATGAGTAATGTATATTTTAAATAATACAAGCACTTTATTTGCTTAGGAAGTAGATCTTTCATGCCTATTGTTGCTTACCCTCTCTGTTTTCTTAATAGACTTCCCTTTTCATCAGCAATACAAAATTGTGCCTCATCCCTAGTATTGCTGGAATAAGTGAGAAGTTGACATATTTGCTGTTCTCATTGGAGATCTAATGCTGTGATTAATATGCACAAACACATTTGTTAATGTTTGCAAGCTTTCCTTTTTAACTTCATAGTCCTAGGCTTTATTGTCAAGTATCTATCCTTTGTTCCAATCAGAAACATTGCCTCTCTCTGCTTACACAGAGCTTTGTTACTGCACCCAGTTTATTGCTTACAATAAATTGGGGTGGTGTGGTTTGATGAATAGATGTTTATCTCCCCTATTACTGTGTGACTGCTTGAAGGTGGGGGTGTCATTCATGTAATGGTCACCTTGACTTCTCTATACACCTAGCCCAGTACTTTGAAGGTAGCAAACCCTTCAAACACACTGAACAATTTGTTCTACTCAATCTAATACCAGGAAATAATAATTACAACAACCTGTTCTTAAAAATCAGGCATTTTGCATAAAAATGCTAGCCAAATCCTTCTGCCCATTATTTTAAAGTGAGAAAAATTATAATCTACTACATGTCCACAAAAACCAACCCACCAATTTCCTAAAATGTAGTGAAAGCCTATAAAGATGTCTAGGTGGAAGTAACTACCATATTAGGAAATATAAAAATTAACCATCCCTTCCTGATCACCAATCACTTTGGAAGGCTATCAACAGTGCTTTGTATGCAGCAACATGTACAGTGTTTACTCCATGTTATAATTTTATATTTGCCAAAGGGCATAGCAAAGGATATGCAGCAATAAATATAGTTGTTAGGGAGAAAAGCAAATATAATAAAAAATTGCAACAAATAGTTTATTTCCTTTAAAGATTTCTCGGTCCTTTGCAGTGTGAAAAAGAGTTGAGAACAGAATTGGGGAAAGGGTTGAAATCATCGTGTGTCAAGGGTTATGGAATGAGGTGGTGTGAAGAGTTGGTGTCACTGGGTGACAAAGGGACCATTTCAGGCAAACCATCAGAATCAGAGGAACTGACGCCCTGTTTCTGAGGCTGCTCTATAGGCTCCTGAGCTGGAGGCTGTGATCTATCTTTAAGGAGCTGGTTGAGGCTTTAGGATATATAAACCCAAAAAGTAACCAAATTTGCTTAATTAAAAGAAAAATTAAACCAGAATTTATGTCATATCACCAGTAGGTTCCAGCATAATGTTTGTTATCACAGCTGCAGGAGGCTTTGTGCTATGAGCCTGTCTTGGGATCAACTCTCTCAACACCAGTAACAATAGGAACACACTCCTGCTATGCACACTACCTGGGAGGCTGTATTTTGAATGTAACATAAGAATTTTGTCTGCACATTATGTTGTTAATAACATCGCACTGAGTTTTGAGGATATATATATATATATATATATTTTTTTTTTTTTTTGCTTTCCCATTATTGACAGGAAAGCACTGTGTTTAAAGATGCATGAATTGCATGGAGTTTGTATATTAAAATCTAAGAGAGAGTTTAATGAGAAAGAACCAATGTGGGATATATTATATGGAAATCTTTATAGTCTCTGATTGCTGTGATCTATTTCAAGAGGTTTTGAATTCTTCCAAGAATATATTATAAAAGTCATTAAAAATATTTAGCGAGTGTGGAGGATAGCATTGTCAGATGTACTGTGGAGGAGACATGGACAAGTCAGGCAAAGTCCTGAGATAGGGCCTGTCCAGAATCAACTGCACGGCCTGGTGGGAGATGATCAGATCTAAAAGCAAGGTGCAGAAGTCCAGGGGAGGTGGATTCTGCATCACCGCAGGAATAGCTGCATCGGGAAGGAGTTGGTGGTATCTGCGTACAGGTGGGAATCCAGCATGAGTATGAGTAAGCTTCTACTCTTATTTAAAAGCAAATCCATTCTTTACCATAAAAGGTATTCCTGTAAAGATTAGGGGATATGGTGGTTCACTAGGGGAGTTTGGTTTTCAGTGGTAGGTGGTGGCTTTGCATTGAGATGGCTCTTTGAAAACTGTGGTGTGCTAGGAGTGGTGCTTCAAACAGAGGCCTTAGTGAAGAACAAATACAAAGACTGCTACTTGTGAAGCTGCTTTCTGTCTTTAGTTTCTCCCAAGAGGTGAGACAGGAATTGAGAAGTCAGAAACACATCATAATACTATGTTCAGTGTGGCTTTACAGTAACTATAAATTAATGCTGTTTGAGCACTGATTTGGGGTCCCGAATCCTTGCCAAGGGCTCAGCCTTAAGACAGCCTGAACTGGGTAAGTAGAGATTTGTAGGGTCTGGCAACTAAATGAAGCTATAGTTAGCACCTGCCATCTGTGGTGAAAGTCTGTTTGCTGCCAGCATTCATTCTGCTCCCTAAACTTCCTTTGGCCACCACCTTGCAGTCTCAGCCATTGAGGGTGTGGCTGTGACCTCACTGCTGTGTCTAGGGACAGCTCTTGTCATATGGCATCTGTTAGTGTGTCTCTTCCCATCAGTTGAGTGACTGGGTCAGAGGTATTCATGCCATGTCACTGGACAGAATTTGATGTGAGATGCTTGCTGAGGCAGTCATGGAGTAGATCCCACAAGAAAGAAAGTAACTCCTTCTCTGTCTCTTTTTGTTTGGACAAGACAAGATCTAGAACTGATACTGTGTCTTTTATGGTTGCCCTTTGTTTGTCTTTTTATTTTGACTTTGTTATGATTTGTGGCTTTTGTTTCCACAGGAAGGAACTTGGAGGACTTGAAGGATAAAATGTGTGTGTCAGGGGTGGGCTGGAATGAAACTGACACTATGGCAGGCTAGAGAGACACAAACCAGGCCCTTGGTGACAATGTCAAGGCTACCGGACCAAGCATTACCCCTGGGGGTGGGGGAAGATATTTCTGATACTGTCAAATTATAAATCTCTTAGGTATTGTTTAGGCATGATTATATGTGTATGTACATGCATGTGTGTATTCAATATGGGTGTGGGCACAGCGAGTGTCAAACAACTTTGAAATAAGACTGTTGTAAAAATTAACATGAAATGGCTCAGAACAGAGGGAGGCAAATTCATCTTACAGCAAAGAATGACCTGCCTTCAATATCAATGCATCCAAAATTGCCCTAGAAGAGCCAAATGAGCAAAGTGAAAGATTTAAATTAATGAGAGTTCAAAAAATACCTAAGTCAAAAGAAATGCACAAAAATCAATATTTCTTCTCTATATCAGTAACAACTGCTAAGCAAGTATAGTGAGAAAAAAAACAAAACACGCCACTTATGATAGCACCTCCATCCATTAATTAATCATGAAGAAATGTAAAAGGAGATGTGTAGGTCCTATACGAAGAAAATTACAAATGCTTAAGAAAGATAAAAAAGGAGAGTGGAGTACATTTTAGTTGGATGGAAGGACTCACTACTTTAAAGGTATAAGTTCTTAATGTTATACTACTAGTAGTGTTTAAATTTGAATAGCTTTTTTTAAAATCTAACAAATAATCTTAAAGTTTTTAGGAAGAATTTATAGGTGAGAATAGCTGTCTTCAAAATTGTTATTTTTGTCAAAATATCAAAGAATGTCTCTTCTCACCAGGCCTCAAATTAATTGAAGCTTTTTATGGCGCAGTAAATGAAAGTGTCAGAACTATGAGACAGACATCAGTTTAAAGGTTTTTTTCAACAACGTTATTTGATTATCCTTTCCAACGTAATAGTAAGTTAAAATAAAATAAAATATTACCTGAAGTGATTTTGTGGCCTTCTGTTGATGGCAACATTTTTTTTTCAGGAACTTTATAAAATGTTCTAGAGAAATTGAGATTTATTCCTCTATCTCATGTGAGACAGTGGTCACAGCCCACCCCCACCCTCCTCCCTCTTTAAGGGCTAAAATATCATTTAGTGATGTCACCAAATACAACTTCCCTTTCTCTTTTGAGGCACTGGTGGTAGCTTTTCTTAGTCCTTAAACAGAGATATAAAGTTACATAGACTCAGAATTTTTATGACAAGATGGAGTGTAAAGAACAGATCACACTATCTTTCTCCTCCTTTTCTTATTCAGATTTCTATCAACCATCTCAAGAGAATGAAATGAACAGCCAAAGCCGGGCTGTGCCTTATAGTCTCGGTGACACATGGTCACACTACAGAAGCACACCCTTCCCGGTTCTCCTCCATACCATTTAGGTGTCTGGGGAAATCAGTCTTACACCATTAGTGTAAGTTTTCTTCAGAGAATGTGAAACAACTAGAGAGAAGACAGGAAACAGAACAGAAAACTTTATAAGAGTTTTTTCAAACCAAATGTCTCACGTGGGATGCAAAATGTTGACATGTCATAAAAATATGGATGTGTGAACAACTGTACTTCTGCTCAGTTGGTAGTGATGGAAAGTGTATTTCTACTTGGATGAAGTAAACAGTGCTGGAATATTAAATATAAAAAAAGACTCCCACATTCATACTCATTTTCAAATTTTGTATTCATTCAACAGATGCTTACAGCTCTGGTTATCAAGGAAGTATGGATTAAAATAAGAAGATGACTTTTTTGTTCTATCAGTTTTATAAAATAAGGAGAGATGTTAACTCAAAGCTGTTGATGGGGTAGTGAAAAAAGCACACTCATATACTTACTGGTGGTGAGTGCAACTTTTCCAGTGAGCAGTTCAGCATCATGTGTTAAGATGTTTAAGAATGTTCATTATGTGTCACCCAGTAATTTCACTTCTAGTCATCTCTCCCATAGAATAAGTTATGCACCCAAAGTGGTCCAAAGGTGTATTTCCCTCAGATTAAGCTAGAAATATATGGGAAAATAAACATTAAACACTTAACAAGGAATAAATTAATAAAGTCTCATGATGAAACAACGTCCAACCCTTAAGCATATTTTTTTCATGCTCATCATTTATAATTTTAAAATTGAGTTATAATGTATATAAAGTACACAAATTTTTTTTTAAGATTTATTTTATTGTTTTTGACAGAGACAAACAGAGACTGAGGGAGACAGAGAGAAGGGGGGAGGGCCCAGAGCAGTCTCCATACTTGTATATCATCAGTTTTTGACATGGTTTCATTCCACACAGGTGGGTGGAGGCTGTGCAGGGTTGGAACTGGGCTGGGGGCCTCCTGCATGGGAAGCGCACCCCAGTTTAGCATATGGATCTACACAGGCTGTGGCCAGGATTCAATCCTCAGTCCCTGGGGCTACAAAGTGAGGGCTCAACCTGCTGAGCTATCACGGCTTCCCCAAGTGCACCAATCTTAAATCTAAAATTTAATAAAATGTTATGTATTTATAAAACCACATCCATAACCACCACCCTGATTGAAAGAATGCATTTGTGATACATCAGAAGACTCCTCTCTCTACCCAGTATTATTCCCCCAAAGTATCCACTATTTTTATTTTTATCATCATTAATTAGAATTTGCCTGTTCTCTAACTTATGTAAATGGAATTGCACAGTACATACTCTCTTGTGTCTACCTTCTATGATGCTGAGTGTAATTACAGTTCATTCATTTTTATTGATGAATAGTGTTTTACTTTAAAAATACATCAAAATGTATTAATTCATCTTGTTGATGGATATTTGAGTAATTTCCAGTTTGGAGTTATCGGGAATAAAGCTTCATCTTTCTTTTTTTTAAGTTATATTTTTGAAGAATAATAACATAAAAATGTTAAAAATAAAGTGCTAATTTACAAACCTGGGGACAAGTCTAATGAATTTTGGTCCCAATTTCTATACAGAAAAAAAATTACTAGAAAGAAATACAAGAAAGAATTTTGATGGTAGGATTATAGGACAGGACTGTGCATAAAAGGATATCAAAATGGGACTCTCTAATACAGTTTTGACAAAAGGACCCCAAAGCCTGAGTACTGGTGGATTCAGGCTTTAGGTCCCCTTACTGCATTTTGGCTATAAATATATTGAAGTGCCTTGAGTTTGGGAATAAGCAAGAGAATTCATATGGAAGGAGGTATCTCCTTCTGCAGCAGGTTGTGGAGTGATTTTCTCTAAATCTCAAGCTTCATGAGAGAGGATTCATAAAGAACACTTGAAAATCTTCCTATGTGCCACCACCATCCAATGGCCACACAAGCTCTGAAGGCGAGAAGCTGCGGCCCAAGATGGCAGAGTAAGCGAGCGATGGGGTCTGGGCTGCCTGAGAGTTGAGTCCACAGATACTAATAATGGGGCAAAGATGCTTCTGTGTTCTGCTTAGTGAGCTCCCCTGGGGTGATGGATGGCGGCCTGAGGTTATTTACATTCTCCCCAAGAAGACTGTTCGGAGGACCTGGCTGGAGGAGGAGACTGCTGGATTTTTAGAGGCCAGGAGAGGAAAAGTTACCAGCCAGTTCAAAGAAAATGTCATTGCCTGTATTACAAAACGTGCAGCCCAGTGATCCTTGGGAGGGCTCTGAAGGATCCATGAGGGGTGCCCCTGTGAAGAAAGGTCACCTTTTGTCCCCAACCAGGCTTAGAAGAAACCATCACCATTTGCATTAGGATCACTTAAGATGGTCTTCTCCTGAATCTTCTCTTTCTGTCTCTCTGATCTTAGAGGCAAGAGACAACGCAGATGGCCAATGATGGAAAAGTGATGTGATGGGCTAGAAGCAAAAGAGAAATCAACCCCCCTCCTATCACTTACTGTAGGTTTCCCACTGCATGCAGGGGTGAGGAGACTTACATGTGTAAAGAGCTTAGGATTTTGATTATTATGCAGATCTGCACCCTTAACTTGCTTCAGTGAGGTGATTATTGTGACTAACAGTGACTAGAGTTTTTTTTTAATGATAATAAATTGTATAGCACCTGTCTTAAAATTTCACCAAAAGAGTAAGAAGGAAGCAGCCACGAAGATGAACTGAAATAGGCAGTAATAAGAAGTAAGTTATCCTCAGAAGCACTTTTTGGATTCATATTGCCAGTTATGTACAAGTTTCAAATTTAATGCAATAAGCATTTCTTACTTTTAAAATGGAAGCTAGTTAAAAATAATTCTTAGCAAAAGAAAATGTAAACATACATTATGGAAACAAAGAGTCTGAGACGGAACCAATCTTTGGCTACGTCCTCTATGGTGGCATTTGTCATGTTTGATGACTACTTCCTACATTATGATTCCCATTTTCTGCGGTAGAAAGGGAGAATTCACTTTCCCAGCCTTCCTTGCAGCAAAGGTGCAGTCCTGTGACCTTGGATCCACCAATCAAATACATGCACGTGAGGCCCTGCATCAGAAGAATGTAACATGAGAAAGCAGGTGCTGAGCAGAATCCAATTTTCTGGGGCTAGAAGCAGTGGAGTTGTTTTGTTTTCTTGGGAATCAGTAGGTGAGGTTCTCGTGCCCAGTGTCAGCAGTGTGGGCAGTGGTGTCTGTGCCCAGTGGGGGCAGAAGCAAAGATATCATCAGAACTCTCCTGTGGTGTGATTGGCATTGTCCTTGGCTCCTTGCCTGCCAGCCTAGGCCCACTGAAGATGCTATAAACTGGCTAGTGCCCTTAGTAAACAGCTATTCTGCTTAAGCTAGCTAGAATAAATACTTTTATTTGCAACTAGTGGAGGGGATGCCCCGGACAAAGGATCCTTCATTCTTTTCCTTGTGAAAATGTATGTATTGAATTACCAAAGTCTGGGGCCATTAAAGCTAACTCCTTTGCTCATAAGACAGTTTTATGATTATCATTTGTGTCTGTTGAGAGAAAATGTGCTGAAAATGCTGATGTTCTAGGCACTGAAACAGTTATGCCTCTCATTTTTAATTCATAAATTATAATACTGGTTTGTGTACAAGTTTTTTGTGAACTTGCTTTATTGTGAATTAGTCCTAAGAGGTAATTTATGCTCTGTGTGCTGACAAAAATCAAGTTGCTGAACTTAGAAGCTAGAATCACAAACTGACTTTTTGTGAAGTGACCCTTTATTTTTATGAGATTTTTCTATAAGTACTTACAGTTATTCATACAAGTTCAAGAAGAATGACCTATGTAACCCATTTTGGACAAGGTGGATATACAAGGGCTGTCCAAAAAAATCTAACTATAAATGCCTCTATTTTTCATATTAAATGGCTGAATACTTTCTGGATAACCCTTGTATTCATAAAATATACTTTTTAAAAAAGATAGAGAAATTCACTTTTAACAGATGATTTTTCTATATGTATAATGCTTGCAGGGTGTTCGACTTTTTGGCTTTTCTGGGCCACACTAAAAGAAGAATTGTCTTGGGCCACCATAAAATACACTAACACTAACAGTTGCTGATGACCTAAAAAAAGAAAAGAAAAGAAAAGAAAAAAATGTCACAAGCAAATCTCATAAAGTTTTAAGGAAGTTTACAATTTGGGTTGGGCCTCCTTCAAAGCTGTCAGGATTGCATGCGGCCTGCAGGATGCAGATTGAAGGAGCTTGATTTAGGGAGCTGCTTTTTCTTCACGAGCTTAGCCAACCTAAATGAGAAACGAAAGAATCAGACTTTCATTGGAGTTAAATTCAGATTTATAGATTCACAGGTAAAGTGAGGAAGAAGAGAAATATAAATAAGTTCATTTGGAAATGAATAGATAATCTCTCTCAGTAGAACAGATCTTCACTCTGAAGAACTCTTTTTATAGAAATTATTTCCCTTTACTACTTTAAAAAGCTTATATTCGGTATTATGGGACTCTTTTTACATCAGCTACAGTCTCTTGTTTGGTCAACACATCAAAATTTCTTTCATATTCTTTCAAATAATTGAATCAACATAAAAAAATTGTCTTGGTGACCAAGTATGTGAGAAGCTGTCGAGAAATACTGATTTAGATTTGATGATTGTGATTTCGTCTCAAAAGGTTCTTCGATGAATAGCATAATGTGAAAGTGTTTAAGACTACTCCAGGGACCTGACAGTAACATTGAGAATGGTTTTAGAGGGAGTAGTAGGTACCAGATCTAGGTCAGGACAGAAAGTCAAGTAAAATGCTGTTTAAGTAACTTCAGCTATCAGAGAGTAAATAGTAACTTTATGGCAAAGTTGTCTTATAGTAATCATTAAAATTAGGATATGTCAATCAATTGGTCTTAGTTTAAATTTATGGAGCAAAATCAAATGATGGGGGAAGCTGGGATGGCTCAGTGGGTTAAGAGGTCATTTGCAGCCCCAGGAACTGAGGATCGAATCCTGGCCTCAGCCCTCGTGGACCCATATGCTGAGCAGGGGAGTTCCCCCAGTTCAGTTCTCACCGGGGCGAGACCCCGGCCCAGTTCCTGCCCTGTGCAGCCCCACACCCACCTGTGGAATGAAACTATGTGGAAAAACCGATGATGTGCAATTATGGAGACTGTTCTGGGCCCTCCCCCTTCTCTCTGTTTCTGTATCTTTCTCTCTCTCTTTCTCGCTCTTTCTCTCTGTCAAAAACAATAAAAATAAATCTTAAAAAAATAAATCAATCGATGGGATAATATTGAAACATGAATGGATTAGGAAAGAATGGAGTAACTGATATTTTTTTTTACATTGCTGTTGAGAGTGAAGAGCATAGCAATTACATTTGGATAACAATTTGGCAGTATTTACTAAATTAACATATGTCTAACTTATGACCCAACAATTTTACTCCTAGATATATGCCCAAGATAATTAATGAATTCACCCACACAAAAATAATATGTATGACAATGTTCATAGCAGCTTTATTCATAATAGCTTAACTGGAAACAGCCAAATACTCCATTAATAAAAATGGGTAAATAAATTGTGAGATATTTAGATAACAGAACACTAACAGGGAGAAAAAATTAAGAATAAACTCTAATACACTTAATAGCATAGATAATTCCTCATGGATATAACGTAAGAGTGAAAGAAGGCAGAAACAAAAAGTACAAACTATATAATTATATTTTTGTGATGTTTAAGAATAGGCAAAGCTACACTATAGACTTAGAAGATAGAATAGTGAATACCTCTGAATGAAGTACTAACTGGGAAGGAGAACCTGAAAAACTTTTAGGGTTCTGGGAATGTTTTCTCTTTTGACAAGATGCTGGTTGCAGAGATATACAAACATTCATTGAGCTGTATATTTATAATTAATGTGCTTTATTGTAGGTTATACCTCAAAAAAGTGTTTTTATTTTCACAGCATGGTAAAATCAGCATTCAGAAGAGAATATAATAATTGATTGACTCTCCCTCGCCTTTCTCCTACTACTCAACTAGATACATTCAGCATAGTGAAGAACTAATTGTATTATCATATATTATTAAATGCAGCCAAAGGCCAACTGGCTCTCTAACTACAGCTCAGCAGCTGGATTGTTGCTAGTCTTTGTTGGGAAAATCCCTTGTAACTACTATATTTCTTATGCCTTAAAAAGAGTGTCATCCATTCATGTTATACCATCCACCGTCTCCTGGGTGGCGGTTATTGTAGTAAAAATAACAGGCACCCTGTTCCAAAAGAGGTACTTTTTTCATTAGTTTGACTGGCTATCATCACGGCTTCATGAGAGCATCACTCAGGTGCAAGTTCAGTGGCTTTGTCCATTCAACCATATTTTTGCCTCCACACAGAACTGCTGTGCACTGAATTGATATAACCTAAATCTTGTCCAGTTGCATTGAAAAACACAAGTTAAGCATTTGATCTAAAAATTAATCAAAGCAAAAATGAAAAAGAAAAAACAAAGGAGAAAAGAAAGGCTACAAACTAAACAAAGGAACAGTAGCCTGTAGCACCTAGAAAACTAAAGGGCAGAAGTAAAGTGGAACAACAACAACAAAAAGAACGAAACAAAACAAAATAGATTAAAAAGACTATAAAATAGATGTTAATTTATCTACACCTATTTTTCTCTCCACTTTATTCTCAGAGTGCTGGCTACCACATTTATAACTTTCAGCTTTTCTTGATTAGCCAAGGAGAAAAGACCAATAGATGTAAGCATCTGAGTAGACTCCCCCAAATATCCCGATTCCGTCTCACCATACAGAGAAACAATTGTTAAAATTGTAGTGGCCCATTGTTAAATATAAATGAAAAACCAAGTGTACTGGCCATTTGAGGAAATCTTGCAACATGAAAGAAACTAAAATAAACAAAAAGAAACAGGAAAAATAAGAAAAAGCAGAAAACTAATGTTATTTAAAAATGTGCAAGTAATATTTGTTAGAAGAGTTAATGTTTCCATTAATTGAGAAAAGGATATTCTAAAAAAGTAAGAAGAAACAGCTTCTAGAAAATAAAAATCACGATGGTAGAAATTTCAAAGAGATTCTTAGAAAAGTAGAATGCAAAAGTTAATCAAATCTCCCAGAACGTAGGGTTGAAATATGAAGACATAAAAAGTAGAAGAAAGAAAAGATAAGAAAAGCAATAAAAAATGCACAGTATCTTATTAGCAGAAATTTCAAAAATAAATCATAAATAAAATGACACTGGTGATTGGGGGGTAGTTGTCGAAGAAATAATACAGAATGATTTCACATTGAAAAGGCCCACCGTGTGTCCAGCACAATGAATAAGGAAGGACTTCCACCATCATGTAGTTTATGACTGCAGCTGAAGAGAAGAAAAGAATACAGATGCCACACAAAGGACTGTGAATCAGGTTGCCTCTGGACTTTTCAAAAATATAGTGGAAACTTGAGGATAATAGAATTGTAACATTGAAAACACCAAGGTAAAATTCTCTCTAACCTGGAATTTTATATCCAGATAAACTAGTATAAATGTAGAATAAACTCTTTTTCATATAGGCAAGATCTCACAAAATTTTAATTCTCACACAGACAGCTAAAGGAATAATTAATATAGCAACAAAGAGGAAGACATATCCATAAAACAGATGATTCAACATAGAAGAAAAGAAAGGTACTAATGATTGAAGGAAGTCCCTCCATAGACAACTGAATACCAGGGAGAGAGAGAGTGACCAACTGGCCCAGTGCTACCCAGTATATCTAGAAGGAACAGAGATCTAAGAAGAATCTCTAACAGGAAAAAAATATAGATCTGTTAGATACCTGGATGTGAATGACTGCACTGAGTAGTGATTTTCACACTTTTGTTGATTTCTGTGGAAGATTTGGGAAAGATTTAGTGACAAGATTACACACACACACACACACACACACAGACACACACAGACACACACACACACACAAAGGTACAGTCATTAACTTGCAGAAAAATAAAATTATGTGAAAGAAAAGTGAAATAATCATTGTAGGCTATGTGGCTTAGCTGTGAGAAATAATTACATGGTAATAATATGTAATAATATGTAATAATGTAAGCACTGAATCATTGAAGAGATAGAGGATGGATGTGTGAGTATGCAGGTTGGAACAAGAGTGCTGTGGACGACTGTATTTTCCAAGGATGGCCCTATCAGTGCTTCCTGTCTATGTGCTCTGCGAAGGTGTAATTTTGCCAGCCTCCCACCAGCGATGCAGTCTAATTCCCCTCTGGCCTTACGACCCGGCTTGTTACCAACAGAATGCGGTGGAAGTGATGCTAAGTGACTAGAAATGGGGTCAGAAAAGGCCATGTAACTTATGTCTGGTTCTTTTGGAACTCTTGCTTTTGGAGACTTCATCTGTTGTATAAGAAGTCTGCTTACTCTGAGACCACAGTGCTAGAGAGACAACATACTGGTAGAAAGATAGAGACCACGTAGAAGCCCATGAGCCACAGCCAATGCAACCTTCAGTCAGGTGAACCACTGCAGCAAAGACTAGGTACATGATGCAGAAGATGACTCTTTCAAGACGAGTCCAGTTTTAGCTGCCATCTGATGGCAGCCCAGGGAGAAGCCTGAGGCAGCTGGAGAGCTCAACGGAGCCTAGTGGAATCATAGAACTGTGACAAGTGATTTTACGTGATTGTTGTTTTAAGCTTTTATGTTTGGGGAGGGATTTTTTGTAAAGAAATAGGTGAGACAATAAGCAAGAGCTTATTCCTTATTGTTCATAGCTAGAAATCAAAGAACTAAGTATAAAGCAAAGAAGCCAGAAAATAGAAGAGGCAGCACATAGTTTAGAAACAAGATTGTAAATTAAGTAAAAACAACCCAAAGAGACAAATGTAGTTGCTTTTAGAGAATAAGATGAAGGGTAGGGACAGGTGAGACATGGGACCACCGTTCTTAGATGTAAGTCTTATAGAGCTATTTCACTTTTAAAACTAAGTTTAATATACACATTTATTTGATAAAAATAAAAATTAATTAAAAATCAACAAGAAAATGGGGAGATCTATCCTGACTAGGATAATATTATGAGTATAAGATTTGCTGGAGTATATGAGCATGAAAGCATTTTGAAAACTCTACAATATTACATATGCTTTATTTTACCTACTCTTCTAATTTTCCATTCTGCTTTCAAGTTTATTATTCAACAAAAGCTTGAAAAAAAATTCAGTTTAATTTATAATTGAAATGTGGATTCTAGTCCCAGTTTTATGCTAAATGTACAAGCTCAACCAAATTGGACTTTAGTTTTCTTGTGAATAGGAGCGAATACGACATTGAAGTTGTCATTTCCAAAATGTTACAATATTCGCATCTCTTGAACTTTACCCGAAAGCTAATCATTAGGAGGTTCTATGATGATAGATAGAAATGGTTTAGACAGGAGTTCTCACTTCTTGTTTATAAGGACCTTTTACACTATTAAATTATTGAGACTACAAATAGCTTTAGTTTATGTGTTATATCTTTTGATATGTTTTACCTTATTAAAAATTAAAAACAAAAAATTTTAAATTAACTTATTTGAAAATAATAGTAAACCCATTACATGTTAACATATTTCTTATGAAATATTGATTCCCTAAATAAAATAATTCAATGAGAAGAGTGACATTATTTTTTACATTTTTGCAAATTATATTAACGTCTGACATAATAGATGAGAGTCATATTATCGTATCTGTCTCTGCATTCAGTCTTGCACTATCACACATTCGGTAACCTCTGGAAAACTCCACTGTATATTTGTCTACAGAATAAGCAAGGAAAAGACAAATAATGTTTTGATATTATTATAAAAATAAAACTGAAAGGAACAAAGGAACAAAAACTCATGGACATAGTCAATAGTTTAGTAGTTACCTGAGGGGAAAGGGGGAGGGTTCAGGAAGAAGGGGGCATCAAATATATGGTGATAGAAAGAGAATGACTCTGGGTGATGAACACATAATGTGATGCATAGATGGTGTAATGTAGAATTGTACACCTGGAACCTATGTACTTTTTGCCAACCAATGTCACCCCAATAAATTTAACAATTAAAAAAAGTTAATTAAAAAAAAATTATTTTTTGAACCTCACAGATCCTATGCAAGGGCTTTAAGAACCTCTGGTCTAACATCATAACGTACTGATTTCGAGCAACTTTAAAGATTGAACCTCTAAAAAGTTAGTCTTTCTTTAGAAAGTTTATAGGTTAGAGATGAACCACTTTTCTTTGTTTAAACATTATGGATATGAACAGGACATTATCAGTAAACACATAGAAGCAGTATAATGTGATGGTTACGAGCTCTGCCTCTGGATTCTGACTTCAGGGGTTCAAATCCTGGCTCTGTTGTTTATCAGCTGTGGTAACTTGGGAAAGTTATTGAGTGTCTCTGTGCCTTGAAGGTTTTTAGAATATTCTCTGGCACAAAATCAGCACTAACATATGTTCACGAGATACCATAAGCTTCCAGGGGAAAAAAGTAAAATTCCGTCCATCGTGTGAACCCTAACCATGAAGCAGAGGGTCTGTATCTTAATAATTTATGGGGCACATGACCTTGGGCAATTATTCAACCGGACCCCTAGCTTCTCTGAGCATGTATCTTTCATGAGTCTCAAATGAGCTATTTGTGAAAATATTTTGGAAATAGTTCAGTGCTGTGCTACTGTGTAAATGTGAAGCGTTATTCTTACTTATATTCTTACCAGTGGGATGATCTGCCTTAAATAATTGTAGGATTTTTGATAATTTCATGTATCCACTTTCCTTCTGGGGTTCCTTAATCTTTAGGTGAAGGTTGGGAATGCAACTACTGAAATATACATTTCTCCACCCTCTGTTTTGCTTTCTGTTTTCTATAACGTTCTTTTCCAAAGTACCGGTAACCTCATTAGGCAGCTTTGGGATATATGATTTGGTTTCACATTGTGTAACATTTGCTGAGTTTATGGATCCCCTGGGGCCTCCACAGGACAGAAGTGGGAAAAGAGACAAAAAGCTCTTAGAAATAACATTATTATTATAATTATTCACTGTGGGCAGAGGTGGTTTTATTTTAGTTCCAAAGCATTGCTGGGAGGAGGGGAGAGGAAAGATAGTGAGCCAGGGAAACTATGTTGGCCAGTGAGCACTTTGGCTGGGGATGGCAGGCATACTGGAGCTGCCATGGAAGTCTGGTCCCTTTCCATCAGGCATAGGGGAGATGGAGTAGACGTGGTGATGCAGCAGTCAGAGCCAACATCAAGCTCTCAGGCAGGGCCAGCGATGGATTCAGCCTGCTTAGGCTACCGCTAGGAGTTTAGAACCTTTAATGACTCTGTGGCCTCTAAAATAGAGTTAAAAAACGATTTATGAAACAGTCCTGCCTCTGTTCCTATGCCCCATCCCTGTCATGGAACTATGGTAGTTTCCAGAATCTGCTTTGCTCTTTTGCCTCTGTGCCTTTGCATGTGCTAGCGCTTCTGCCCCATATGCCTGCTCTTAGGCCTGGTAAATTCTTATTCTTCAAGACTCAGGCCCATGGCTAAGTCCTGTGGGACTCCCCTAAGAACACCCAGGCACTTCCTTTGGGCCTCCTTCCATCGAGGTCCAACTCAGCATCTAGATGTCACTTAAGGCCCCTAGGGCACTTATTCACAAATGTTTGTCTATTTACACATTGCACATTAAGGGTTTTTTGTGTGTGTGTGTGTGCAAGCACTCTTATCATAATACGTACATTTCTGTAGCCTTAGGACCTTTCATAGTTCATACTAGAATATCAATGTTTGTGGAATGAGAAACGCCAGGCTAGTTACATGAAAATGCTGACCAGATGTGGGAACCTTTCTTACCTGGATCCTGGACATCAAGCTCTTGAGGCGGATTGCCAGTACCCAGGCAGGGTGAGTGGAGATAGTGAACAGGTTGTGTAGGTGAGGGTAAAATTCAACTCCTTGCAAGACTGTTGTATATACTTGTAGGTGAGGGCAGAAGTGGGTAGGCGGAACAATGTCAGCCAGAGAATGTTGCAATTCAAGGTTCCCATTTATCCAGCACTGTTTAGATGATTCTAAACATGTAGATTTTAGTCTGAATTAAAGAGGTAAGATGGAACAGCAAATAGAACTTAGGCTTTGGGCACCATATAGAACTGGGTTCACATCTGTTCCCACCACTCAATAGAAACCTGATTTTAGCTGAGTCATAGAACCACATTCAATCTGTTTTCTTGTTTAATTCTATTCTAAAACAAAACTAAATATTCTCTCTTTTTTTTAAAGATTTATTTTATTGTTTTTGACAGAGACAGAGACAGAGAGAGACAGAGAGAAGGGGGAGGGCCCAGAGCAGTCTCCATCATCAATCATACATCATCAGTTTTTTCAACATGGTCTCATTCCACACAGGTGGGTGAGGGCCTCATAGGGTGAGAACTGAACTGGGGGCCTCCCTCATGAGAAGCACACCCCAGTTCAGCACATGGGTCCACATGGGCTGGGGCCAGGATTTGATTCTCAGTCACCAGGGCTGCAAAGTGAGCGCTTAACCCTCTGAGCCGTCCTGACTTCCCCAGAACTAAATATTCTTAAGGCACTGAGGAGTTTTAGAAATTAAAGGTGATCAATTTTGTAGGGTTCTGTGTTTAAATTTCAGGTCAGGCACTTACTGATGTCCTAGGGCAGCCTCAGTTTTCCCCTTTAAATGGGGGTAAACATCTGGATGGTTGTAAGCATTAAACAAGAGAATACATGTAAAATGCTTCCCATCATACCTGCCATAAGAACTTACTTCATATAAACTAATAATTTTATTAGAGAGCATAGGAAGCACCCAGCACAAAGCAAGCACTCATCACATGTTACCTCCCTTCCCTTTCAATAGACGAAGTGATACCATCATGTTGTCTTGGCTTTATCATGGTGGGCAGTTATTTTTATAAAGATCTGATACTTAACAAGAGCCCCTTTCTTTCCTCCCTCCTTCCCACCCTCCTCTTTCACCCTTCCGTTCTAGATTAGAACATTTGAAACTACCTAGGTGTGGCTTTTGCCCTCTGGGAACATGTGTGGGCTTCACACAATGCAGACGTCATATTCCTATAGTGGTAAATTTCCTGTGCAGCCTGGGGATAGAGAAGCAAAGGCAAATGGTTATTTTCTCTATGTTAAATGATCACCCATTTCATCCCAGAAAATACACTAAAGTACTGTCCTCAAGAGGGTCAGCTTCTGAAACTCTTGTTCCTGTGACTCTGATGATAAATCCCAGCTCACCTCCACACTGGTGTCTGGGAAGAAACACACGGGAGCTGACGAAATAGAGTTTAACTAAAAATAGAATTGTAAGTTTTAAATCGACGGTATACTAAAAACGTATGAGGCAGGGACAGGAGGGCCCTGGAGGAGGAAGGGGAGAGAGAGGCTCCGATATGACTAGCTCGCTGGAACTTTGGCCTCTTTTCTGGAGGGCACTGAAATGTATGCACCTGAACCCTGGCTGGAGAGAGCCTCCGGGGGCATTGGAGCTCAGGGTGGGGTGTTGTAGGGGGCCGTGTCTCAGTTTTCTTTAAATCCAAATGAACTCCTTTCCCTTTGAGCCTGTGGGAAGCCAGAAAAAAGCTCTCTTCCACAGTAAGAGGAGGGCAGCCTGGATTTGGGAATCAGCAAGGATAGTACAGCAGCTTTAGCTTGGGTGGTTTTGATGCAGGGAAGCAGTTCCGAGTGTCTCAGGGGTGCATGTCAGCTGTTCAGTGGTTTCTCAGAACTGAGTGTGGGCAGCTGCTGTGTTCTTTTGGATAAGAATTGTGTAGGTCTCCTAAAAAGCCTACCTTCTGTTCTTGACTGTGCTACGCTGTTTACTCTGAATTCTTGAAAACAATGACAAGGGAGAATTGCCAAAATGTAAACTGTTACTGCTATATTAAGTAAGATCCATATTTGGAAATGATATTTGAGATAAGTGTTTAGTTCATTCAAACTGTTGTAACAAAGATGCCATAATCTGTGGGTGGCTTTGAGATAACAAATACTTATTTCTCACAGTTCTGGCAGCTGGGAAGTTAAAGATCAAGGCACCAGCAGATTTGGTGTCTGGTGAGAGCCTGCTTCCTGATTCTCTGCTATATCTTCACATGGTAGAAACAGACAACACTGCTTTCCTTTGCGCCTTATAAGGGCACTGATCCCATTCATGAGGCCTTTACCCTCATGACCTAATCACCCCCCAAAAGGCCCACCTCCTAATCCCATCATATTGGGGGACAGGATTTCAACACATATATGACCTTGAGGGGATCACAAACATTCAGTCCATTACAGATAGGTTTATTCAATTTATCAGACATGAGGACATAATAAATGTTATAATGGTTGGTCTTCCCTACAAATAAATAAGATTAAACAAGCTAAACAAAACAAAAACCAACTTATAGAAACAAAACAAACTGATGGTTACCAGAGGGAAGTCGGTAGGGAAAGGGTAAAAAAGATGAAGGAGAATATAGTCAATAATATTGTGATAACCTTGCCAGGTGACAGATAATCGGTGGACCTAGTGTGGTGATTACACCCTAAGATACAGAAATATTGAATCACTATGTTTTACACAGAAACTAAATGTATTAATAATAGCGTATGCCAATTACACTTTAATAAAAACATTTTTAAAGCGAATAAAAAGTAAAGGGGACACAAATAGTGTTTGACAGCCCATGTATATAGCAATTCCACCAGACTTCCCATTCTTCCCTACCAGGTTTTCTGAGGGTAGAAAGCAGGAGCATTTTGTACACTGCTGGGTTCCTAGTCCAACAACACATGCGGTAGTGGATTCCACCAGAGTCCTGGACGAATTGACATGAATGTTACAGAAACAAGTATTTGGTGAGGTAACCCCTAGGGAGTAGCAATCTCTAAAGAGCAACTTGCAAGAAAAAGGCAAATACCACCACAATTTTTTGTCATCTTTTGAGTATAGGACAAAATGCCACATCAAACTAATCAGATGTGATCATATCTCCCAAGGTTAGTCATTGAGTTGGATGATCACTTATATGAGCAAAGACGCTAAATTGCTCATTTGTAACCTTCTAATTATATAAAGGATTGGCTGTATTGCTGGGGTCTGATGGAAGCCATTTATCAGGTAAATAATCTCAAAAACAATCTAGTCTTAAAGGTTTGCACCTGTGAGAAACGTGACATCAGATTTACTCCTAACAAGGAAAAGGGCTGGGAATCAGAATGCATGTTATGTGTCACAGGACAGCGAAGACAAAATGCAAATGGACAGAGTGGAAAAGGCTTGTAAGTAAGTGTACCCTGACTTATCAGACACATTATTTTCAATGTCACCGAAATGATTGTTCAAACACTACTGAAATATTACTCTTTGAGAAGCCAGGATTTTGGTCAGTTTATGTTCTTCATTCTAAAACCAGGAGCAGGGTACTGTAATGACAGAAAAGAATGATGAAGGTCGAGGGGAATGCAGACTGGCACCTCCAAGGACGGGGTGTCAGCAAGGAGTATAGCAGCTCTCCATCAAAAAACCAGTTTGGTTTTGCCCGTCAGTTGGTTTTGATAGAAATCTTTTTCTGGTTTCCATTGCTTTCCGGGTTTGCTGTCAGAATGAGAGGTCTTTTAGATGGAAAATTAGTAATGGGCACCAGAGAACAAAAGTAAAGGAAATATGTCAATACTTCATTGCAGGCACGTGAGGCATGGGGGTGCTGATTCTTGTTTTGTTATAAGAAGAGATAGTCTTACAGGGACAGCCTGAGGCAAAAATGTGAAGTGGCTTGAAAGTTGTCCCTGGAACACTTGCTTTCTGCACCTGCTGTCCCTCATCTAAAGTCTTTGCCATCCCCACAACATGCCATCTGTACACACACACACACACACACACACACACACACACAAACACACACACACCCCTCTGGCAGCTATCCTGGGTCTTATTCCACAGCCTTGATTTAACTTTTTTTTTTTTTTCAACTAAGCTGGGCCAATGGATTTATTTGTGTGTCCCCAGGGCTTAGCACAGTGCCTGTCATAGCGAAGGTGCCTGATGCATGTTTCATGAGTGATTGAAGCTTCAGTAAGTTATTAGATAAGAGTGGTTCAGCCCCTTCTGGGGTTGGGAGTGTTGACAATTTAATAAGAGATTCTTTAAGTTAGGATCTCTAATGACACAATTACTAGCAATGTGGCAATCAGGGACCACCCATGTGAGCAGCTAGCCTTGCTGGGCAGTGAGGAAGTCATGCTCTCTTCTGATTGTAAGCTAAAGGCAACTTGTGGCATTTCTGAGAGTACTGGGTTCTATCTCAGGCAGAAGCAGTACAGAAGGCGGCCATAGTTGGCACCCAACTCTGCTCTGCTCCGAAATAAACTGGCAGGTAGAGATGTCCTGCTTTCCAGTCTTCTGTGGGAAGCTGGGGACAAGATGACCAGTTTGGCTCTTTGTAGACATCACCCTGGGTGTTTGTCACCTTTCTGTTTCATGGTCATCTGTTTTACCAAGTTCACTCAAGCTCTGTGATGTCAGCCCTATCTATGTCTTAGTTCCCCATCAGAATCTAGCAGAATATTTTGCCAATAAAAGTTGTTAACTAAAGACTTTGTGCTTGATTGCTTTCAACTTGATGATAAGAACTATAAATCCTTAAACCCCTGAATTCCTTAAGGTAGATACTTCTGAATTTCTGAATGTCTTTTTTTTTTTTTTGTCAAACATTACATATGTAAATTCTTGCTTAGACTATTCTCTAGTGGCCTCTCATTCCAAAGGGAAGATAGTTTCCCAACCCATGTGCTAGAAATAGGTGCTGGCGTGCAGAAATACTGTTATCATTCCAGCCCAAGACTAGTGACATAGGGTTTTGAGGAGCTCAAGGCCCCGGATTGGTTGCCTCTGGCCAGGAGTATCATCTCTGTTTAACACAATTTGCTGTTTAAATGTTATTATTTTCCTTGTACATGAGCCTTTGGTGAACAAAAGGTGGAAAGCATTGCTCTATTGTAGGTTCAGCAAACTTTTCGGTAAAGGGCCAGGTAGTGAGTAATTAGGCCTGGCTGCCAGATGGTCTCTGTCTTGACTACATTCTGCCAAACAGGGAGAAAGCAGCCACAGGCAGTACTGAACACGTAAGTGCAGTTGTATTGGAACCAAACTTTGGAAAAAACAGGTGGCAGGATGGGGATTTTGGCCTAAGGGCCTAGTCCACAGGCTGAAATGTACTCTTCTTGCTGCAGTGGACCTCCCATGGTCCTGCCCCTGTCTATCTCTCAGCTCCATCTTTTCTACTGGTTCAAATGTCCCATGTCCTGGGAAGCAGTCCCCTTTGTCTCTAAGCAGTGATATGGCCCAATAGCAATGTGTTCACACATCTTCACACATTGATGAATTATATGGTCAAAGGCCTGTCTTCTCCATTCAGACTAGAAAATCCTATACATTGAAGATTGTCACAGTTATACCTTTACCCATTAGACACAGCTTTGTATCTGTCTCCCATGTTTATTGAATGAAGAAGAAGGAAGTATAAATGGAAGGAAGGAAGGACAGAAGGAAGGGAGGGAGAGTGGAAGAAAAGAAAGGAAGGAAAGAAGGAAGAAAGGAAGGAAGGAAGGAAGGGAGGGAGGAAGGGAGGAAGAGAGGAAGGAAAGGGAAGGGAAGGGAAGGGAAAGGAGAGGAGAGAGGAAGAGATAAAAGAAGGAGGGTGGGAAAGCTGGGATGGCTCAGCGGGTTAAGCGCTCGCTTTGAAGCCCCGGGGACTGAGGATCGAGTCCCAGCCCCGGCCCATGCGGACCCACATGCCCTGCGCAGCCCTGTGCCCACCTGTGGAGTGAAACTATATGGAACACTAATGTCGACTATGGAGACTGCTCTAGGCCCTCCCCCTTCTCTCTGTCTCTCTCTGTCAAAAATCAATAAAATAAATTAAAAAAAAAAAAAAAAGGAGGGAAGGGAAGAGAGAGAGGAAAGGAAGGATTCTCTTTCTGGATGAACATTTTAAGTGAAGTTTCATTGTCCCTAAAGAGTTTGGGTGTTGGCAGTAAGGGTTGACAATAAAGGAAGGTGGCTGAAAGTGGTAAAGAAAAGGAATAGAGAGTGGATTTAGGAAAAAAGTGGGACTAAAGGCAGTAGGAAATTGTCTGAATTCTATTAAGTTCAACGGCTGCCATTGAGCCTACATTATGTCTGAATTACTTGGTGTTATCCCAGATCACATTATATGCCTTAAGCAGTGAGATAAGAGGTTACTGTTGCCAAAAAACAATTCAGCAATGCATGTGTAGTACCTCTGGGGCTCTAGAATTATGACACTCAAATGAGCTAGAACTAAATTAATCAGAAACTATAACAAGAAAGAACCACAAATGACAGTTAATAATATACCTCATTTATGAAGTATATCTAGAAACTTCATGAATTAATTTTTCTTCTCTGTCATTCTTTTATGTGAATTATTTCCAGGTTTCCTCTGTGGCATAATAATAAAATAGTGGTATTTTCAGTATAATTTCATTTCATCACAGCTGAGACCTGCAGTGAAACTGACTCTAGCACAAAGTTAAACAAAACAAAAACAAAAACTGCAAAGTTTCATGAGCTAATCCTCAGTCTGTCTTTAGGTCATATTTCTCTAACCAGTAGGTCTTTAACCCCAAATAGTTGTAGTGATGGGTAATATATAGTGAAATGAAGGAAGTAGAATTCAGAAAATGCCAATATTTTGAATAATATTTCTATATTCATTTTATAATTTGTGAGGTATAAATTACTTCTATATACATCATTTCAATTTGTCCTTAAGATCTAAATATTATAGGGAGCTAGACTGTAGACACCAAGGCTTTCAATCTTTTAATGCTGCCTTATAGGGCCTACTTAGAGCATTGAAGAGACAGGCAAAGCAGAACTTTGGCATCTCCCACATAATCCCCGAGTGCCTACTAATATGCAACACTATCAAGTGCTTAGCAAAAATTAGTTTACAGTTTCTGTTGATTTTTTAAGGTTATACTCAATGTTCTACACACATTGCTATGACTTTAATACCAAATAAGAAGTAATAGTGTACAGTTTTTCTTGATAGTAGGTTGCTTTTGAAATTTCCTGGTCTGTTATTGCTGAACTGTTTTAGTTCTTCCAAAGCTGATCAAGCCTTTAAGATCTAGAAGAGAAAATACAATAGTTAGAAGAGGCCAATTATTCAAATAAAGGGGGTGGCTAAAGGATGAAATTAGATACATGGATGTGTTCTTGAGCAGGAGTTGTACTATATGAGATAAGGTTGTTCAGTTGAGGTCCATGGTGGTGAGGCTGCTTCCTTTTGTACAGCACCATGGCCTCTCTTAAGGGAATGGTCATTCCTGATGTTGATTAGAGAAACAGGAGGAGGTTCTCAGATAAGAAATAAAGACTATGAAGGTAAGTTCTAGGTAGAGGGCAGAGTATACTACATTTATCTTTCTGGATCTTGTTCTTTTAATTCTAAAGAGTATAAATATCTGGCTTCATGTTTTGAGGAGACTTGAAGGATATGATGCTAACCACTGTATGGAGGTGGAATCAAAAGGAAAATGTATTCAATACTTTGACCCCCAGAAAGCAAGTGATATCTGTTGAGTAGATGTATCTATAGTCATGTGACTCTAGGAATGTATTTTTGTCCTTTTGTTGTGGCTGAGACTTTGAGAAAGTCTTACCCAAAGTTTCAGCTTTACGTCAGCTAAAACATCAGGTGCACAAGGGCAGATCTCAAGCTACGCTTCTGCTAGTTATTTGAAAGTGACAGCGTCTACTGCAAATGGCTTGGAGGTAACAGTGAGAAATAGTGAGAACTTCCTAAGACTAGGTGGGGCTTAGGATCCACTTGGGACTCCATAGTCCAATGACCAACATCTGTTTTGAGATCCTTCTTCAGGTTCTAAGCTTGATTCATTATAAAAAGGACCATGGCTGCTTAGGCCAGGTGGGGACCTTTCAAAATTATATAGTGCTTTCTACAAGGTCTAAACAAGGTTGAAGCAGATGTGATGTCAAACCTGCACAGAGGTAAAAATAACATATTGGTCTATAACACTGTTGCTAGTCATTTTTAACTTACGGTAATAATGTTCTGGTAGTACAAAGCACGTAATTTGCAAAGAACTAATAGTTTAAATTATAACTTTAATGACGCTAGTTTTTCTTCTCAGCTTGATTTATCCCTTTAATATTTATTTTTACTAAAACCATTCCAGTAGACAGTATTTTTTTTAATTGTTTTTTGACAGAGAGAGAGAGAGAGAGACAGAGAGAGACAGAGGGGATGGGGAGGGCCCAGAGCAGTCTCCATAGTTGACAGCATTAGTTTTCCATATAGTTTCACTCCACAGGTGGGCACGGGGCTGCATAGGGCAGAAACTGGGCTGGAGGCCTCCCTCATAGGCCCCGGCAAAAACTGAACTGGAGGCATGCCCCAGTTCAGCACATGGGTCTGCATGGGCCGGGCCTGGGATTCTATCCTTGGGCTCAGCAGCTACAAAGCGAGTGCTTAACCTGCTGAGCCACCCCAGCTTCCCTGACAATATTTTTTAAAGTCCTAAATGTATACTATGACAATAGAAGTAGAGCTGAAATTGTACACAAATACAAAAGTGTTTCCCTAGTTTTCCTGCATCAGTTTACCTGGGGCATTGCCATATTTTTATTTTTAGCTTTTACTCATGCTTAGCTACACCTCATCAACCCCACAATTAAACTTTTCTTCTCATGTTTCCCCCAAATTGGGAGATTAGTTCAATTGTACGTCACCATGCAGAGTACACACTAAGCTCAATTTTAGCTAAAATGTGGATTTATTTCCTGTTGTCAATTATGCCACTAAGATACGTTCAACTTATGCAAAGGCAATGTTTGGGGGGCATTTGAGTAGTAAATCTTGCTCAAGTTCTCTAAGGAAGCTATATTTCACTGGCCAAGTGAATCATTTTTATTTGACCAGAAACATAATGGAAAGAAATGTTTTCACCATCAACATTTCCATTGGCCTAATATGCATTTTAATGTTCTATAAACTTAAACGATTTTAATGGCCTCATGTTCAGGAAACAAACACATAAACAAGATACAGAGAAAAAATTTCCTTTGATGTTTTTCTTTTTAATGCCTATCCAGGGAGAAAAAGAAAAACAATTTCTGTATTTTGAAGGAAATATTAAAATCCCTCAAGTTATCCCTAGAGCATATGAAGGGATAGGTTTTATTACTTATTAGGATCAAATAGCTAACATTTATTTAATGCTTACTATGTGACAATATTTGTTCTAGAGTTTTGAATGTTTAAAAATGTTTTGAACCTTCATAACAAAGGTTCTATGATCTAGATGGTTTTATTGTTATTATTCCCATTTTATAGATGAAGCAATGGAAGCACGGAGATATTAAATAATTTGTTCAAGGTTCCAACAACATTAAGCAGTAAGAGAAACTTTCAAATTTGGACTTGCTCCAGGACCGGTTCATTTAGCCATTTAGTCTGCATTGCACCCTATCATCTATGAGGGCTGTTCGGAAAGTATCCAGCCATGTACCTGTTCTTGTTATGTTGACGATGGCCGGATTTTTTTTTCAGTCAGCCCTTGTATTAAGTACCATTTTCCAGTAGCTTCACATGCAATATCGCTAACCTATCACAGTGATGACAGATATTACTACTTCTAATTTTCTAGACGAGAAACAAGAGTCTCACCACGACAGAAGCACTTGCCAGAGCTTGCATGGCTCATAAGTAGCAGATCTGGGCTGTGCATTTTGTTACCTTCTGATGTTAACAAGCTTCATTCTTTCCCAAACCATGCACCTTTATTCAGTTCAGTGCTTCTAAGATGTTTGTTTTTCCTGAGCACTCTAATTTCTAGTTGGGAGGAAGGAATCATTTAAGAGCTAATTCTAGAGTTTCCGAAGAAACCTTCCAAGTGTGTGCATATTCATAGAGGAAATTACAAGCTCAGCTGAAGACCAGTTTCCCAGGGTGTAACTGGGATTGTAACTCAGCGGCAAGACTGCATTGGCGCTCAGGACTGGTTTTCTAAAAAGGTCCTTTGGGAATTTAAAAGTGGTTGTGAAGTGTTAGGGGGGAAAATGTTGTTTCTGTACAACATTTAGTACCATGATTTGAGGTCTCTGGAGGCCCTGTGTCACTTTTAGGAAATCAATTGAAAATAGATTAAAAATCATAAATGCAACTAGATAAAAATTTTTCCAAATAGATTAAGCCATATTTGACTTTGTGGATTAGGCTTTAGGCTGGTGAGTTATAAAGCCTACTAGTATATCTCAATATTTTCATTTACAAATGTGGTGTGTGTGTTATTGTTGAAACTCCCTACCTAGAATAATTTCTCTCTCTCTCTCTCTCTCTTTTGTGGAATAGCTAGAAAGAAGACTTTTAATCTGCCTTGGGGAATACAGTGACTGTGCAAGTGAAAACCGAGCGTTGTTTTATAAAAATGGACAGTTCTTCTACTCAGGGGTTCATCATTTATTAGCTCTTTTAAAATTGTCCTTCAATAAACTATTTTAAAACTCAAATATACAAGATAAAAAACGTCAATTAGTTAAAATATTTAAAAGATACAGTAGTGATGCTAAGAACAGCAGGACAAAACCACAATTAGATAAGTGAAGTAAAAACATAGCTGGAACTTTCTCTCCCAGCAGTTGGCTGACCACATGTACCATTTTAAATGGGACAGAAAACAATGGTACTGTCCTGTTTAAAACAGTACGCCTGGCTGGCCTATCCAGCAGGGTACCTCAGTTTGTAAAGACATTGCTCCGTGAATGGCAGTAAGGCAGCTGGGCTGAGTTAGACCTGGCAGATGCTAATAAACCTCAGAAGAAGCAAGCTTTCCATTTCTGGCAGTGACTCACCTCTGGTTCTGTAGAGTGGCAGAAATTCTCCAAGTGGCAGAGTGGGGCAAGCCTTACGCTGTGTAGTAGGAGAAGTTAATATGGAGTACCTCCATCTTGTTCCTTTGTCATATGTCCCCTTCCTCTCTCTAGGTGGGTCCTCACAGACAGCCTTTTGTTTCATAAGGTTCTTCACTCTGAGCCAACAGGGATTTATGTGTAATGCACACTCAGAAACTGTTTCAAAGCAGGATTAGGGGTAGAGGTGAGTGTGAAGGGGAGTGGACCATTGTAGCATTTTTTTTTTTTTTTTTTTGCTGGCCATAATTTAATCGTAAGCAAATATTGTTTTGTGACTCTGTTATTCTAGTTATATTAGGGATGTCCAGAAAGTATCCACTCATGTAATATGAAAAATAGAGACATTTATGACTGAATTTTTTCCAGACAGCCCTCATACATTGTGTGTATATGCATGTGTGCATGAGTGTGTGTGTATGTGTGTGTGTGTCAGTATGTGTGTGTGTAAGTGGCAATGAGAACTATATTTCAAATTGTAAGTCATGGGAAAGAACACTTGAAATCCAGGGGCAGAGTGGCTTATAATCTGGATTTATAAGCCATCACGTAGTGGTTCAACCCCCAGCTATGCAACTAAGGAGTTTCATGACTTTGCACAGATTACTTAACCCCCTTGTGATTGAATTTTCTAATATTAAATAGCAAGGTCTTTCTCAGAGTACTCCTGTGGTCATTAAAGTAGATTAATAAAAGCAAAGCACTTAAAACAGTGCCTGGTGTAAAGTAAGTGCTCAGTCAGTGATGTTGGCTATTGTGACTGCTATATTACCACCATTACTGTCACTAGGGCAGGCTAGCTGACTTCTTGCCCACTGTCCTCATGGGAGAGACTGAGAAAGAGTGTATCCTGAGATCAGCGTCACTCAGCTGCCCACTAAGTGGCTGGGCTTCCCAGGGTTCTTCCCAGTGACTGATCCATACTAATTGATGAATATCTGATTGCAGCTGCATGCTTTCCTAGGCCAGTTATATTGGTGTGATTTCTGTCTGGAGTGAGGACAGGGATTTGTGCACACATGTATACACCTTGTGCAACACATATCCAGAGTCCAGCTAGAGGCCGAGAGCTGTTCTAGGTGCTGCTTATATGACAGTGATCAAAACAGCTAACAGCCTGCCCTCAGTGGACAGCAATTCCCAGTTTTTCAGTGGAAGAAAGACAGTAAGCAAGTACGTTTTTAATATGATAGGCAGTGGTGTTATACAAAAAGGAGGCTGAGTATGGAGGATAGAGATTGAAATGGAGGATGGAGCTGTTGGAACAGTGTTATTTTAGTTAGATGTGGGCAGTAAAGGCCTCTCTGATATGATGACTTTTGAGCAGAGACCTGCATGAGAAGTAAAGGGCATGTAGGTATCTGAGAGAAGAACCTTTCAGGCAAAGGCAGCTCCGCCCTAAGATCGAAGGGCATTTGATGTGTTCCAGGAATATCTAAGCAGACCATATGGGTAATGAGCAGTGAGCAAGGGTCACAATGATGGAGATGAGGTCAGACGCATCAGGAGGGGTTAATCATAGAAGGCCTTATAGGGCATGATGGGGACTTGAAATTTTATTCTGAGTGAGATGAAAAATCCTTGGGATATGTTGATTGGAGAAGTCACTATTTTAAAAACATCATTCTGGCCATTGTGAGAAGAGTATAGCAGGACAGAGGTGGAAACAGAGAGACCTGATAGGAGGTAAAAATCCAGGAGAAAGATGATAGTGACTAGAAATATGCTGGTACTTCTTGACATACCAGAAGGATGGGGCCCTGAATTACTACTGAAGAAAGAGCCACTGAAGAAAGAGCCAGTGGAATGTGCTGTTGGATTCAGCTAGAGTTGTGAGAGAGAAAGGAGGTTAGTAATCTCACTCACTCTACAGTGCTGCAGACTTCAGTGCTGTGCCACCAGCCAGGTCTATTGGTTGCAAGTGACAGAAGCCCTATACAAACTAGCTTAAGTTAAAAGAAAAAAACATAAACAAAAACAAGCATGAAACCCAACTGAAAACAGCAGGACCTATCCTGATCCCAAACATTCTTTTTCTCAGTTGCTCCCATCCCTTTCTCTCCATGGTCAGTTTCTTTCTCTCAGCATGATTTTTCCATGAAGTGGGAACATGTCTGGACATTTATGAGCTAAGATTCTTAACTACTACTTGTACCTGGACAGGAAAGGAATGTCTTGGTTTTGCCTAGCTCAAGAGCATCCTTGAAGGAGTCTTTCTGTTACCACAAAGGTACAACCTCAATCTCCAGGGCAGTTTCTGCCTGCCACCCTCAATCAAGAGCTACCGGAAGTGTCCCAAGATAGGTCACCTCTATTCCACCATCATCCATTGCCCAAATGTGAACAGAGACCAGTTCAGAAGCTATAGCCCTTCTGTCTGACACTGTGTAAATTTGGGATCAGAGGATTTTAGCTGTTTGTGCATGTCAAGAATAAAAGGATGGGCAGCGGTAGGCATCAGCACTAGGAAAGCAAGGCCTGGCAACTTAACCCCACTGATGTTGATAAGGCCCTTTCTTGTTTTCAAATCCTTTCACAGTTTATTTGATCTCCACAATTACCCCTGAAATTAAGTAAAGTAAGAAACTAGCTGCTACCTTCTCTCCACTCTCTTCCTTTCCCTGCTTCCCCCACTAATCATCTAGAATAAAGGAATGGTTAAGTTATCACTCAAGGTTGAAAGCCATTAAGTGGCTGATTCAGGTATAGATTCCTCCATCTTCTCAGAGATAGTCCTAATTGCGTAGAAAATCCTATTTCATCACCTGTGTATTCTCTAAAGTAGCTTCCTCATGCCTCTGTGGTTTTTCTCAAGAGACTCCCCAGATGGGTCAGATGATTTCTTTGACAATAAAACCAAAGAAACCCAGAAGACCAAACAAAGAAAATGAGACCAGACAACTCTGAGGCTGGGAAATGCAAATGGCTGCACAGAAACATCATGGGAGGTAATTATAAAATCTTTTGGACAAAAACAGCACCAGACCTGATGGGAAGGCAGGCTACGCAAAGAGCAAAAGGCTCTGCAAAACAATCAACAAACCAAAAATGATCCCAAAACAAAAACCTGAAACAAATGGGAATGTTTGGGGAGGGTGGCTGACCTGGTAGACCCCGCCACCCCCCTGTGCAGAGTTGGTGTTCATGGTATCTCCTTCCAAAGCCAAGGAAAATGATCTGACCTCAGTAGACAAGTTATCTATGAAAACCAAAATTTTCATGAGAAAAGTTAGTGAAAATTCTCATTCAATTTTGCTCCAGGCACTTTCTGCACTGACAGCAACGATAGACACAGCTTTCTAAGCTTTATTTTTCTAGTCTAGACACAATGTATGTATTTTTTATATACCACATGAAATTAATGTCCCCCTTGCAATGGATTTTCAGTCCAGAGAGTATCAAAATAAAGCTCTGATATGTATTAATGTACCTGAATTTTCTCTAGCCATTAATTTCTTATCAGTTTAGCATTTATTTCTTCCTTCACTCACACATTCACTGCCTCCCTCTCACCTTCATTAATTTCACTAAACATTCCGTGAGTGTTTACTGTGTAACAAGTCTCCAGGTTACACAGGATAGAGTCTTGTGAGGTTCAGAGTCCAATAGATATGGTTATTGTGAAAAGGGGTGAATTCTGTGGTCATTGCTATTGACCTTGGTAAATTATCAAAACAGAACCGATGGCATGAACTCACCTTTTAAACAAAATATGCTAAACAAGCACTCTATTATCTGAGCTAATTCCCCACCTTCAAGAATCATATGTGGGATATAAAACTGAAAGCAACAAAGAAACAAAACCTCATGGACATAGTCAAGAGTTTAGTGATTACCTGAGGATAATGGGGGAGGGAGGTGGGAGAGGAGGGACGGGGAGCCAAATACATGCTAATGGAAAGAAAGCTGACTCTGGGTGGTGAACACATACTGTAAGACATGGATGAGGTACTGTGGAGTTGTACTCCTGGAACCTAGAAAATTTTTACTAACCAATGTCACTCTAATAAGTTTAACAACAAAAAATATATGGACTATTTTGCTAATTGAGTCATCCAGTCAGACCACTTCTGGAGTCTTGCTCTCTCATTTTGACAGTCTTCTTTTTTGGCAGTTCTCATTTCTTCTCCAATTATGAGGAAAATTAGCTTTAAGTAGAACTTTATCCATTGCAAACCTTGTACATAGAATTTTTACATAGGTTCATTGACTACTGATAAGTCTGCTGTTCAGGTGTAGATGGCTTTTGATGGAGGTATTACAATTTTGTATTTATTTCTTCGAAGGAGGTGATAATTATTCCCAAGGATTTGTTTTAGAAGAAGAAATAGTGGTTTCATTTAATTCTTACCTCTTTTACTTTCCCAAGGTAATCAGACTAATTTCCTATAAGTTAAAAACAGTATTTACTATTTGAAAGCTCTTAAAAAAAAAAAAAAGGAAGATGGGGGAAGTTGGGAGTATTTTGATTTTTAGACATTTTAGCTGAGAAAGTAGGGAAGAGAACTTAAATAATATTTGTATCCCACGGTTCTCCCCTAATTAGTTCCCATGACTGACTTATTGAATCTTTTTTATTTTAGAAGAACAATATTCAGCTACTCTGACATGTATGTTGACTTTGAAAAAGCCACATAAGCCACATAATCTTTGACTTATTTAAATGATCTCTGTGCCTCTCAAAACACTGTTTGGTTCTTTCCTCAGTGTTACTGGCAAATGAGTAGGAGTTTCAATGGCATCTTTTATCATTATCCTATCTCACCGGATCCATAGAATAAGCAATTAGAGCTTATCTAGATACTTTCAGGAGGTTAAAAAAACCCCCACAAACATATTTAAGATAAAGGATTATTTCCCCTTTCTTTAAAAAAGAAGTAAAATGCCTTCAAATGATCTTATTATTTTAACCCAAGAAGGATACACATTGCTAACCACTTTACAAAAATGGTGTTTGTCATTATGATTATTACTTATTTAACATTTGGAACATGAACAGGAAACTGAAATAACACAACATCCTTGACATTATTTATTGTTGTGCTAGTTTAATGTTATGACTTTGTGGCCCCATTTGCCCATCTTGCAATCATATCATGGGACAGAGCAGAATTTTTCTTACTGATGGATTGGCTCCATTGACATGTTTACACAGCCTATCAATTTTCGCTTTATTAGATAGGCACAGAGCTTTTACTGCACACGCAATTACACTTAAAACTCTTCCTGCCGTTGTGCCTTTCCTTTCCCCAATAACAATTTATCTTGACCTCCACTATAAATGCCATTGGGTAGCCCTGCTCCAACTGTGAACTGTATGAAAAAGTGGTGTCTACTGTAAAGCCCTGGAATGTTCTCTAAAAAGCAAAAATTAGAGCTAAAACACAGAAGATCCATTCTCCAAGTCAGTTAAGTTAAATGCCTTCTGCACAAGACAACTGAATTCAAATTAACAACCTGGACAGAGGTGCCTCACTTCTTACCTCAGATGGAAGTTTGGGAAACCAGAGACCTGTGTTGTTTTACCTCTAACAACGAACGTGAGTAACATCTGAGCTACCTGGACACTTGAACCCTCCTCTAACAGGATGACTGGCACTTAAAAGCCAGCTGAATACATTTCTCTTTTGCAGGTGGACACACTAAAATTCAGGAATTATTAATACTTTGAAGGACATTGAGGAAACTGCTCTTTCTTTCTCAGAGTTGTAGGTTCTAAAAACACTTCAAGTTTTATATCAAAGCCACAATATCTAACCCCCTGTAGAACATCTGTCAGTAGTTGGCAACAAAATATATTATGATGGCAAATTGAGCTGTATTTCCCTTGGTAATTCTCTACTGTCATCCGTGAATGTGTCAAACTTACAAGCTTACATGGCACCATATTTCTGAGAAGCAATAACAGGCGTGTTGGAGATCACTTTGGATCTGGTTTATCTTCTATTTTGTGACAAATTCCTCAAACTATTTTAATTACAGGAAATGTTATAGAGGCACACTTCTTAAATGTTTGTTTTAGGTGTACTCATGCATAGAATATGTATAATATTTTCCTGGGGAAATATTTAACACAATTTTTTCTTGTGTGCAGAAAATCAAATGAAGATTTTGTGATGTACTCAGGCCTAAGATAAAACTTGGTAAAAAGGGAAATAGAATTATGTGTGACTATATATAAATATATTTGTTAGGCACATGGACACCTGAAGAAAAAAAATATATATATTTGCGAGTGACAAATTTAACTTCTCAGTTAGAAAAAAAAGAGGGGGAAAAGCCGGGACGGCTCAGCGGGTTGAGCGCTCGCTTTGAGGCCATGAGGACCGAGGATCGAATCCCGGCTCCGGCCCAGGCAGGACCCACGTGCTGAACTGGGGAGTTCCCACAGTTCGGTTCTCTAACTGTCTCTGTCTCTGTCTCTCTCTCTATCTGTCAAAAAGTAAAATAGAAATAACTATGCA
>PVKE010013548.1:0-36459 GCA_004027555.1 Craseonycteris thonglongyai | reverse complement strand
CCATATGCTGAACTGGGGAGTTCCCCCAGTTCAGTTCTCTCTCTGTCTCTGTCTCTGTATCTCTGTCAAAACAAAACAAACAAAAAGAATTCAATAACAGCATGATGTTTTGAACTGAATGTCTGAACACTCTTCCATTTTGATGTGCAATGGGTAAAAAATGTAAGCATTTGTGTGGGAAGGTCAAGAATGGTGGAGGGGAGAGACCATGTGACTACAGAGAACTGATTCTATCCAGGTATCTTTAATGTAACAAAAAATATTACAGTGGAGAAAAAACTTATCAGCCTGCCCTCATATGTATAATATAATCTCTAGAGCAAACACTAAAATGCTGTACAAAGAAAGACAGTGAAAAAAGACATTAGGTTAAGTAAAACAAAATACTAAAAATGTTGGTCAAATAAACCAAAATAAAGCAGGAAAAAGGTAACAGAGGAGCAAAAACGAGAGGGAACAAACAGAAATGTAATAAATAATAGACCCAAGTATAAACATATAAAGAATGACATTCAACAGAAATGGCCTAAAAAAGCTAACTAAGTGACAGAGATTATTAGAATGTATTTAAAAAAACTAACAAACATTATTCAACTCTATGCTACCTACCAAAACTTAAGCCAAATATAATTTCATATATATATACGTATGTGTAGGTTAAAAGTAAAAGGATAGAATATTATGTACCATACAAATATCAATGTAAAGAAAGTTGGAATGGCATGAGGTTGTGTGTGTGTGTGTGTGTGTGTGTGTGTGTGTGTGTGGTAACAGAACTCTTGTATCCTGATAGTGGTATAGAGGAGGAAAATAATCTTTTCCTCCACCCACTTTAGGTTTTCCAGCTGGTGCCCTATAAATTAGATTGGCCAAAGACAGATAAAGTAGGAAAAAAAACCCCAAAAATGTAAGTTTATTAACATATAGTAGTGTATTCACACATGGGAATATCCAGTGATAACTAACCCCAAGGAGTAATTAGAATTTGGTTTTATACACCAACTTAGACTAAACAAAGAAAAGGGGGGTTTTGGCTTCTGGTGGGGGTGGCAGGAATTAGGGGAGTGGGAAAGGGAAACATTTTACCAAGTGTATTTTCCTTTATATATGTAAATTTCCTTATAAGTATAAATTTTCTTTATAAAAGGAAAAATTCAGAGAATGGTACACTTTAAAAAGTATAATTTTATTGCATTTTAATTTGAGCAATAAAATTTTTTTTATATAAATATAAAAACTCACTGGGGAAAAGTAAACTTAAAATACGAAAGAAACCTTGAGTTAGAAGTTCTTCATTCTAGATCAACATCTAATAAATCACCTTTATCAAATGAATTCATTTCTAAATTTTAAATTTTTAGTTCCCTATCAATTAAATAGATATAATAATACCTAACCCAACTTTTTGTACAGCAGAGTTTCTCAATTATTTTTTGTCTTGGTTTCCTTTCATGTTCTTTAAAATTATTAAGAATGTCAAAGAATTTTTTGCTATATGGGTTATGCTTATTGCTGTTTACAATATTAGACGTTAAAACAGAACAATTTCAAGTATTTATTAATTCATTTTTATATAACAATAATAAATCCATTACATACTAACAAAAAACATTTTTAATAAAAGGTATCTTCCAAATTAAACAGTGAGAAGAGTAGAATTGTTTTAAATATTTTCAAATACCTCAATATCTAGTTAAATGGAAGACAGCTGGATTCTTATAGTTGTTGCTGGTCTCTGGGACCTCTGGGATCTCAGACCATGCTTTGAGAAATACTGCTTTATAGAACAGGACAAAAGGAGTATTAGATATGGAATTGTCTATACATGAATCTTTATATATAAATCATTAATGTGTTTTAAAATGGTGTGCTAGAGATTCATGAACAGAGCTGAAAGATAACTGTTTGCCTATGTATGAGAACACACATGAAAATTATTATTATAGTCCAAACTAGAATTTATTTCTCTTAACCCCAAATCTCACATTCTTTCACTATGTCATGGTGCCTCTCAGATGCCTTGCTAGGGACATTACAAATCCTTTCTCCCTCTGCCCCCTAACTACATTGGAAGGTATATTAAACATTTCTGGAATCATTAGATATTTTCACATTCTCAAATATTATTCTGAATTGGCTTGCTCCCCCCACCCCCATTTTTCTTCTTAATTTTTTTTTCTGAATTATGTCTTCCCAAATATTGTCTGAATTTTTCTGAATAACAACAGCTGTTCAGTCCCAGGTTGGCTATGACCCCAAAGAAGCAGTGGCACCAAGCCCATGTTCTCTCTGTGACAGCATCAAGAAAATTAACATTTCCTGGATTCAGTTCACTGCTAGATCCTCTTTGTATTTGAACTCACAGGAGATATTAGGAAGAGGGAAGTTAAATGAAAATTGTGCGCCTTCTGGACTTTTTGCTTTGGCATATTTAAGAATACTGGGATGTTCCAAATATCATTAATAAAAAATATATCTGGATGTTAATATATTATAAAATTAAAAATTTTTAAACATTCTTCAGTGACTTTTTTATTCCTTATCTTTTATTCATAACACACTGACTGATATAAGAATTGTATCAAACTACTACAAATATTTCTCATAGAAGACGATGTCAGGCATGTTCAGGGTGGTATGGCTATAGACGCTCATAAAAAAGGGTGTCCCAAAATTCACGCAAGATTTGAATTGTGCATCATTTGTGCGGTAAAGTGTTGCCAATGGAAAAAAAAAGACAGCGTGACAGCTGACAGTTCAGGATTATTAAAACTGGAGCACTACATGAAAGACCAACACATTTTTATTGTTGAGCAATGAAAATTTACAATTCTTAATTATAAACCTGTGTTTTCTATCAAAATTACTTCTTGCGTGAATTTTGGGACACCCCTTTTTAGAGGAAAGGAGATTCCCAAAGTTCCCAAGTAGCTCATTGTAACAGTGCTGTGTAGCAAACCACTTCAAAACGCCTTTATTTGGCTTGCAATTCTGTGAGCCAGCAACTATTTGGGCTAAGCTCAACTGGCTACTTCTTCTGGGCTCAGCAGGCCTTGTGAATCTACAGTCAGCTGGGATGACTCATTCCTACAAGGCAAGGTCTTATCCTTCAGCAAGCCAGCCCACATGTTGGCTAACAGAATTTTTCAACAGAGCAGATAATCAAGACTCTTTTGAGGCCTAGACTTGGAATTTGTTTCTCCTGCCACATTCTATTGGCCAGAGAAAGTCACAGGCCAGACCACATTGAAGGGGTAGGAGAGTAGAATCAATCTTTTGATGGAAAGTACTTCCAAGTAACATGGTAGCAGTATGTTTATAAGGCGAATAAGGTAGCCAGTTTTTCAAATAGTCTACCATACCCACTGGAGATTCAGAAAACTATTTCAGGTCAATTTTCAGCACAACAAAGAGGTTATAGATGCAGAAGCAGAAATAAGTAAATGTGTTGGGAAAATACAGTTTACAAGGAGGGACACTTTTGTTGGTAGTGACAGAAAGAGATGGAAAAAGCTTAGTGCTAAGGAAAATAAAGAGCAGTTCAATCCCCATTGTTAAGTTATATAGGGCATAACTAGGATTTAATTAAGAGTGAAATGGAGAAAAATAAAACTTGGAATAAATTCCATGAAAGTTCTAAGAGTAAAGATTATTGTTCTATAGAATAATCTTGCAGACAAGCAATATATTATTCATTGCATAAGCACTCAAAGAAAGCTCATAAAAATGCTCTTTTTAATCCTAAGGAAGAAACTTGCTTTAGACATTGAAAGACTGGCCAGTTTATTCAACCTTCTTTCTTTCTATACTTATCTGCTTATGTCACCAGTTTTCAAAATGTATTACCCCTTCCCCAGATCCCCATTTTCACAGTTTTTGGACTGGCTGATAGTCTTGTACCTGATATACTATGAAAACATCTCAGTTGGCCATTCTACTCTGTTTTGGTCATACCTCCTTCCTACACAATATTGAGAACTATATTGCAAAAGTATCATCTTAGAATCACACTTCTTAAAAATTTGGTGTTTTGTTTAGACTAGGTCAGTCAATGGACATTTATTCTGCTCCTGTCATGCATGGGCTAGGTGCTGGATAAAAACTAGTTTATTATATAAAATATTATCATTTTTCTAATTGACTTGTTTCCTGTTTAACCATTTCAAAGAACTTTCTTATCTATTATTTTATTTCGTTTCTGTAAATTGGCTAAGCAGATCTTGTTTCCTACCTTCCATAAACATTGAAATTTAAGCACTGTAAAACATATGGGAGTGACAAAGGTCATGTAGCCAGTTATCCAATTATCCAATTCCTCGAGTGACAACAAAAAAAATAAAGAAATAAAAATAAAGACTACAGGCATGAAGAAGAGATGGTATCATTCACTCTTTGTTCTGTTTATATACTTTTATATGTTTTTTCACCTCCTGTTATGCGCTAAATTATGCCTACAACCCTTCATATGTCTAAGTCCCAACCCTCAGTACCTCAATACAATCAAATTTGGAGATAAGTTCTTTAAAGGGCTGATTAAAGTAAAATGAAATCCTTAAGGTGGAGCCCTAACCCAATATGACTGATGTCCTTAAAAGAAGAAGGTGAGATACCAGCATTTGCATGCCCAGAGGAAAGACTATGTTGGGACACAACAAGAAGGCAGCTGTCTTAAAGTCAAGCAGAGAAACCTCAGGAGAAACCAACACTGGGAACACCTTGATCCAGAACTGTGAAGAAATAAATTTCTGTTGTTTCAAGCTACATAGTCTATGTTATTTGTTATAGCAGCTTGAGCAGTCTAATATATCCCCTAAAACCTTATGCTATGGTCATGCTTTTTTCATCTTCAATATTATGTTACTCTTATAAGAAGAATGTCTCAGGCCCTGGTCGTTTTTGTCTCAACATAAAGTTTCACACTTTGAGGGTTTTCTAAGATCTTCAGAAATGAGAAAGAAAACATATAAGGCTTTGTCACATTATTCATTCTTCAACATACACCTTCAAAAGATCTCTGTACTAAAACAACTGTCAGGGGGGGTTCCAGTAAGGAAATGAGGAGGGAAGGATTTGATCAGGAGAGTGTTGTTTCATATTCCCTCCCTGCAGCTTAAGGCTCTCAAGTCACCAAAGATAAAAATTTAGGTGTCCCTGAAATATTTTAACGCTATCTGGAGCTAGAAAAGTGTTGATGAGGAGGACCGCATCTGCTATGTGACCACAATAACAAAGTGTGTTGCTAAAATAGAATTTGTTCCTTCCTGTCTATGTATCTTTTCTCTTTCATCCTGAACGCACACAGTTCCACCAATGGATTAGTTTCCAAAACTAAAAAGAGAATATGCATGGCAAAATGCTAAGACATGCTTGGTAAAGCCTCTTCATTTCTCCTATTTTCAACCAGTGTCTTTGTTGTTTCCTAATCATGTTTGAAGTGTAATGCTGACTTCTTTTTCCAGCCCTGGAAGGATTAGTCATTCTGAAAGGAATGAGTTTTTGAAATACAGGGAACACATGAGACATGGTTTAACACTTCTTACGTATCACACACACATCTGGCAAAGGATGATAGGAGAAATAAACCAATGCCATTTATACCTGCCAGACTTTTGGTCAACTAGTGTGCCAGATATTTGACAGAACAGTGACGAATGAACAAGAATGTTTAAAAAACATTAAAAATTGCTTTATGAGGTCTAATCAGCACAAAGACAAAATATAACTCAATAGATTACAGCCACAGTTTAGAAAACAGAAAATCACACAACTACTTTTGTTCTGTCAAATATCAGTAGCTCAACTGATAGAAATACAGGTATATTCTTTCTTAGGGACGTAGGAGATTCTGGGCCTGGCCTGGGCAGCACTTCTAATCTGGCATAATACTCAATTCTAGGTTTCTGGTCAAAAGAACTGCAAGGAAACAAGAAGCACTTCAGGGGACTGGATCCATATGAATACTCTTCGGAGCTAACTCTGTGGGAACTGGCCAAAATAAATTCTGTATCCCATTCTTGCAAAAAACACATTTCTCAAGTTACACTGGAATTAAAATGAACTTCTAGACTGAATAGGATCCAGGAACAGAGATAGTCATTTTAAGGACTTAGAATCAAATCCCAGATTTTCTCAAGGACGGAAGTAACCTCTAAGGCTGGTGGGTGGAGGTGGGTAGGAGATGAAGCCTACCCTACAATTTAGGTCAAAGCAGAAAAAAAATTTAATCAAAAATCCTTCCTACAAATACCTATAAATTTACTTTTCTATGAGATATGGCTATTAACCCTCCAGAATGGCTAAACATTTGCTAGCTAAATTCACTTATCTTGCCTTTCATGGTTATCACGTGGAAGGTAAGAGATGAGAGGGCATACACCCTTCACCTGAAATCTAACATTCTTTCTACTCTATGTACTTCATCAATATGAAGACCATGGTGTCCAAGGGAGGATAATGATCTGAAGGGTAGAAAAATATGGAGCTGCCCTCCATGCCTTAAAGCTCCAAAGTGCATATAAATAATTCAAAATGTACATTATTAAGTTGTTCATAAAGTTAACTTCTCCTAGAAATCCCACATGCCAATATAAATGAAACAAAATTTCCTCAAACAAAATCAGAAAACATGGAAAACACAGTTTTATTTTCAGCTTTATTTTTAGGGAAAGAAAACCACTTCTAACTAAATTTTTGTAGTTTTTTTTTTTTTATCATTATAAAAGGAGTGCACACTGCCTATATAAAAACAATGGAGACAATATAGAAAGAGTTAGAGTAGAACTTGAGATACTCTCCCATCCCTGCTCTACTCTCTTCCCCTGAATCTAAATCTCTAAAGATAAGAACTGTTCATCTTATGTATAGCCTTATGCAAATGTCTCTGTAAATTTACAAGTATATATCCCATACATAATTGAGTTACAGTAGATAGATTATACAATGGAGAACTTCCTTTTACCTTTTTATTTAGGAATTTACCATGGACCTTTGCCCAAAGAGAATAAATAGACCTACTTCATTACTTTTAATCACTGCATAATATTCTACTATATATACGTTGTAGCAAATTTATTCAACTAATTCCTGAAGATGAAAATGTAGTTTTTTCAGATCTCTGAATTTAAAAGAACATAAATACTATGCCTACACATCTAAGCATGCATTATACACTCTTTCAACCCCCCATAGCACTTTTTCTTAAAATTGGAATGTATACTTAAAAGAATATTAGCAATTAAAATGTTGATGTATGTTGACAAACTGCTCCCAAAAAAGGCTGTGCTGAACTCATTTACAATCCAAGCAGTGTTATATAAGAGTGCTCAATACCTTCCCAAACTGGTTGTACTGGTCATTTTATTTTTTGCTAATTGGATAGGTAAAGAGTTACATTTCTTAGTTATTTTAATTTTTCTTTGTTCAGTAAAACTGAAGATATTTTATTTGATGTTGACTATTTGTAGCTCCAGTTCCATGAGCTGTCTTTGCATAACAATTGACCATTTAATAAATTTTTTCTCCATCATCATACTGCTATGTAAAAGCTCCTTTTATTTGAAGGATATTTGCTTACTTTATGTGCCATATATTATGAATATATTTTTTATTAGTATTTTGCGAGTATCTTTGTTCATTTAGAAGTTTTAAATTGAGATGTAGTAAAAATGAATCAGTTCCTTTCTTTATGACTTTTAGATTTTGTGCCAGGCTTGGGAAATTCTTTCCTAATCCATGTTATCATAATATCCAGTTATATCTCATCCCAATAATTCTATGGTTGCATTAAAAAAAAAAAAGTTTAAACCTTGAACTCATCCGGAATTCATTCTGATGTTAAATTTGAGGTAGGAATCCAACTTATTTTTTTTAATAGGTATGTCCCTGTTCAAAACATCAGTGATTAAATACTCATTATTTTCCCAGTGATTTGCAATGCCATCTTTATCAAACAGTGAATTACCATAAAGGTTTTAATCTATTTATTGATTGTTCTGCACCAATGGATTATCCATTCTCGTACTGATATTACATTATTTTAATTATTGTTGCTTTATGAAAACAACCTAAAATCTGATATGAATAATTTCTCCTGATTATTCTCCCTTCTAGCATTTCCCATCCAAGTCTTAGATATTTATACTTCTGAGTGAAATTAATGAAGTTTAAAAAAAGCTATGTTACGATTCACATTGGGAGTTCATTTACTTTATAGATTAATTTAAGAAGTATTTATATCATTACTGTAAGTCTTCCTATATGAGAATACATACTGTCTTCCCTTTTAAGAGACATTATTTCTTGTTCTTGTAGCTTATCATTTTCATCAAAGAAGTGTTATATGTATTTTTTCCTATATGCTTAGGTATTTCATTTTACTTTTTTTTTTAATGGAATATTTTCTCCAATAATCTTCGCTAACTTCCTAGAGATTTGCATGGTAATTCTCCTTTCAAACATGCAGTCATAATATAATCTGCAGATAATCTACCACTCTTGAATGTAAGGGTGGCCAGGCCACCCTTATATGGCAGTACATCCTAATAACCTTGTTTTATTAGCTAACACTTAATAGGCTCTTGATCAATATCTGTGTAATAAATGAAGTTACATTTTCCCCTTTGAACCCACATTTCACATGGTTCTTTATTAGTCTTAAACACTACTAAGAATAGTGGGCATCACTATGATATTTCTGACTTTAATTGTAATACTTTTAGTGGGGCATCCATATTTTTTTACGTGAAGGAAATTTCTATATATTTCTATTTCTCTAAGAGTTTTTCTTCTTGAATAAAAAGAGGTACTGAAATTTTTCAAACATCATATCAGCATATGTTAAATCCATCATTTGTTTTTTTTCTCTCCTTGACTTATTAATGTGCTGAATATTATTAATGCATTTTTAAACAATGAATCTGTTTGGATTTCTAGACTGAATCCCAATTGGCCACAGTGAATTATTCTTTTACTTTACTGCTAGATTCTATTTGCTAGTATTTTATTTAGAAATTGCATCAATATTTCTAAGTGAGATTTGCCTTTAATTTGTACTCTTTTTTTTAATATCAGCTTTATGGACTGCAGAAAAGTAGAATGTTTACTTTCATTCTTTGTGTTACAGAATGTAAGTACTAGTGGCCAATCACTTATGACTTGGAGCTTCCTTTTTCCCATCTGCTAGTCTGAAGAAAAGTTGACCTCAGTCCTTTTGAGGGAAATTCTCCCTTTCCCAGGTTTGAACTCTCATTCTGTGGCTGGCTCTTTCAGGTTTGGCAGTTTTTGTAGATGTTGCCCCCTTGACAAGAAACTTCTAAAAGCACTATGTGTGTGTCCTAGATATGCATGTATTTAAATAGCTTTTCCTTCCTTGTTCATACCAAATTTGTATTTCATCATGACATTGAGGAATATTTGTGTGCCACATGTTTATTTTTATAACATTTGTTGGCATAAACATGTTACGTTACATATTATTAAAGACCTTGACTAAACACGATGCTTAAGCTATAAAGAATCATTTTTAAAGAGATATTTATTATAATGATTTTTAAACGCTACTGGTTATCATTTGAGAAGGAGGTGCAAGGTAATTAGGGTGAGGCGACCAAAAGGTGCTGGTACTATGATGCTCAAAATTCTGATATTGTGGTAACATCTAGAGATACTGTTAAATAGAACAGCTTGTTTAAATCTATGGCTGAGGACAAACTTTCCCCTAGAGAGGGTCACAGGTGGGGTGATGCTTGCTTCTGTTATTCTATTATGCAAGAATAGCAAGGTATCAAAATAACAGTATTTTGTTGTGTAGTATTATTTTGTTAATTTTTGAAAATCTCAAATCTAATTACTTCTGCCTTAAAACATCTCCAGAGAATTACATGCTACATGAAATTTTCAACTGGAACAAAAGTTAATTCCTCCAAAAACATCTTTCGTTGTTTAAAACACTTCCAATGTAACTTACTGTTTTTATTCAAGTACTTGTGTTATAAATGAGGTTGAACAAATTATATATTTTTTTAATTTTATTTTATTTTTTTAGAGCCAGTTTGGATTTCTTCTATATTTGGAGGATCCCAAAGGGCTTTAAGGAAGATGGGAGAAGCCCATGGAAGGAGGATTGGGGTGGATAGTATAAATAGCTGATGATAGGGTGTACCCAGCACCCAATTCAAACCCTTTCCCTGTTGCTTGACCACCCCCATGCCCCCCCAAACTGAATTCTATCTGCTACTATCACTTTTCCCCTGAGGACCAGGTCTAATTTCTAGGCCTTTACCTTGCTTTCATAATTTATTTTAACCAGGGATCTCCTTTTAGTTATCTGACCAAGACTCAGGCACAAAAGGCAGATAATATTCAGCCCTGGATTCTTGAGTTTTTCTTAGGGGGAATTGCTCCTGAAAACAAAGTATAGAAGATGGTGACAACGGTCTCTCATTTTTAAAAAGTAAGCATCAAATGAGTAATACATTTTGTTCTTGTATTGAAACCACTAAATATTTTGATAGACAAGGCCAAATATTAAGTCCCTAAGTTCCTCTTTCTTGAATATATTAATGGGTAAAATCCTATAATGAGTCTAAGAGTACTCTAGGAAGGTCTGTGATATTGAAGACAAATGTAAGCACATAGGAAGAAAAGCAAGGGCCATAATATTAATATCAGATTAATGTATTTAGCAAAAGGAGTACAACCCTCCTGCAATTTTATGCATAAATAGTGTGATCTAAATGGAAGATGTAACTGTTATGTGACTTTAGTAAATTCTCAAATGTACATAAAGAAACAAAACTAGAAGAATAGAACTTTTGAGATATAAGGAAATATTATAAGAACCCAAGACTGTAATAGAAATGGAAGAGCAGAAGGAGAAATTGAAATGATTAAAGGAGAGACAGAGGGATCAGTGAACTGGGAATGTCACTTGTTTGATGACCAGTCCTGGTGATATGTTGAAACCTTACAGGATTCTAGCTGAATTTTATTTGGAGAAGAATGCAACTGGTTGCCCATGTGTACAATGAATGAGGATGGGTTGATCGAGTATGAAAGGTAAAAATAAAGAGTCATATGCAAATGTTAGAGTGGCGAGGCAATACTTAGAAAGTGGAAAAGAGAAGCAATAAGAAATGAAACCCTACTGCTTGTGACTAAAGTATATGAGATGTGAGAGATGAAAGTGCTACCACTGGAGATGTCACCCAGGACTGGTCCTTGGGGTTGAGGCAGGTTTATTATGGCAGAAGGAGAAAGAAGCACATGGAGAAGCATTTGAGATGTGAAGAAAGGCTGATATCTATGGGAGGATAATTCCAGAGGATACAGAAGAAGCTTTTGAGAGTTGGAGAAAACTGAAAATATGGAACATAAAACCTTATAGGAAATAAAGGGTAGTGGCTAAAATCATAGGTACCATCTGACAAAATAACACGTAGGGAATGTGGTCAAATTTAGTCTCTTTTTGAGGATGGTGGAAACTGTGCCTGATGCCCAGGGGCCTTGGCATTTAATATACTGAAATATCTGCCACATATAAAAACCAGTATTCGCTACTAGCGACTTAAAACCAGAAATCATATAAAAAGTTAAACATAATTACAACTAACTCTCTTTCGTGTATGACTTATCCATTTGGCTAATAATACTGTGCTATCATAGATAGATACATAGTCCTTCTCAATTCTTTTGTTTCCAACTCCTAAAATGTTTGGAATTTCCTGAGTGATAAGGGTGATAGAATTGTCTTATGTTCTAATTAGGTACCCTTGGCAGGCCCAGAAATAGTTTTAGAATGGGGGCTAGCTATCAGAAAGCCCAAGACTGGATTCGAATTTGGAATTTGAAGCATTGTCTCCTGACTTCTGGGAATGGGGGGGCAGTGGGGGACTGACAATTGAGTTAATCATCAACGACCAATGATTTAATCAATTGTGAGTTCCTAATAAAACCACCATAAAGCCCCCTTCATGACAGGGTTTAGAAGGCTTGTGAGTTGGGGGACCTGCCCATGTGCTAGGAGGGTGGCACCTTCAACTTTATAAGACCCTGTGCTCAAGACCCAGACAGTATCCTATGTAACTCTTCACCTGGTTCATTTGTAGTCTTTACAATAAATTAGTAAATGTAAGTAAAGTGTTTGTAAGAGTTCTGTGAGCCAGTCTGGCAAATTACTGAACCTAAGGAGAATCCTTGATTTGTAGCCAGTAAATCAGAAGTACAAGTGGCCTAAGACTTTTGACTGACATCTCAAGTGGTGGTACTCTTGTGATAATTGAGGCCTTGTGCTGTGGAGTCTATACTAATTCCAAGTAGATGGTGTCAGAATTGAATTGGATTGTTGGACTCTAGTTAATGTCAGAGAATAAGCAAGGTGGTAGTAGAAAAATACCATATATTTGGCATCAGGGGAAAAACATCTCTCAGATATTCTTTTATTATTATTAGTCTGAACAACAGACAATTAAGTAAAATTGAACAGAACGTGAATTACACTGAGATAAACTCTCTGATACCCTGACATTGAAATTCAGTGATGGATACTATAATTCCTAAATCAAATAGCAATGGTTGTGAGTGTGACTGGAACTTGACTTCATGTATTCCAAGTATTTAAAAACTGTAGTCTTCCATCCTCTACATCATCCATATAGTTTTGGTCCTAGTCCCAACATTAGAATATAATTATTGTACTTATCTTGTAAATTTCAGGATCATTCTGAGGTCAAGATTACTAGGATGCTTTATTGAAATAGGTAACATTCCTAGACTTTGCTGTAATACTCCAAAATACTATGTGAGGAATAAGGTTCAGGATGTATGCTAAACACAAAAGCCCCACACAAAATAATTGTTATTGATTTTTATAGCAATTATGGTGTGAATTTCAACCAAACAACAAAGATACCTGTTTGAGACATTGAACATCTTTCTGAGATAAAATTGAAAGGAATGACTCAATCCCTTGAGCCATAAACGATAACAATACAGAAATTGAAGTACTTTCTCTTACAACATTCCTCTTTGTAGATCACACGTTAGGTTTTCATTGGAGTGCTATATGCTTTAGAAGTAGATAAGCATCTCATCTTTGTTCTTTCTCATTTCAAATAAATATTATGAATATTCATATGTATTTGAATATGTATTTGTTGAATATATATTCAGATAAACAATACTAATCTCAAAATATAGTAAAGAGTTCCTGCCTATTCATCGGTCCTTCTATGTCCCTTGAAAGTGAAGAGGATAATGATTTAAGTCTACAATGTTGATATGTGGTAACATTTTCCTCAATAACTTCCCTATGGAGTAAGTTTGGAATAAAGAGAAAAATGTTTAACTTGGTATGTTCCACTTGACAATGAATTATTACATATAACACACAAATGCCAATGTGAATCTCTTATTTTTAGTAAATTATTTTAGAGGACTTTTAAAAGATTAAAATTAAATATATTGCAGTCTTATTCAATCAACATGCTGATTAAAGGTTTCCATACAGCAAATTAATTATATATTTGAAGATAGAAATTTTTAGCATGTATACCTTTAAATTATCAAGACTATTTCTACTAATATCCTTAGCTAATAACATGTAAAAATTATCTAAATATTATTCAGAATTAATAAATGTAGCTTTGAAGAAAAAGGATGCTCATTAGCTATGGTTTTATTTTGAAGAGAGCAGAGGTGCTGCTATCACTTTCTTAATAAATTATAAGATACCTCTCCAATCTCTCTCACTTAGCCATTTCTCCTTCCCTACTCTATACTGAATTTCAAACAATAAAGTAAAATCTTTTTTTAAATGTTTTCATGTAAAATTGTTATTATCTACGTAGTATAAATGCTACTTTAAGCAGAATATGGGGATCTCAATTTAAAATGCCCTATGGAGACTATAGAGAAATTCTACACTTCCATTAGTTTTTATGAAGAAAATTAATATGATAATATAAATATACAAAAGGAAACTATTTTGTTTTTCTAACATTATCTGATGATATTGCACAAAAATATCAAGTATAGGAATAGTCTGATCTCAATGGAAGATGGTTGTGTATTTTTCTTAATATACAGTACTTCCATTGATACCAGATCTGGCAACTTCTCAGAAATGCATGGAAAACTTAACAAACATGAATCAGGTTTTCAAGTAGCTCTCCATCAAGCCTGGACCATCTCCAGAACTCAATCTAATGTTAATGAAAGAACTATACTGCATCTAACAGCAGACACTCTTGCTCAGTCAAGCTCAATGAATGTTTGCCTTCATGCAAAATGGCAAAAATATATCTTTCCAATATGTGCCCACCTCATTAAATACTAGCTCAGGAGCACTGACACCTCTCACCCTTTCCAATCACCCAATATCTGAGTCATAGGACATTATCAATCATGTTGAAATGTATTTGTTCAGAACTTTTCCAAAGAGTCACTTGTTTTCTTTCTTTTGGGGAAAGATGGGTGATTTACCAGTATAGCATGGTGGAAACTTGAAAATAAAAAGGTTGTATTACCGTATTCTCTTTCATCAAATTTTATGAATATCTTCATGATAAGACACTGAATAACAGATATTTCCAAAAAGTGGCATTTCCCACTAGTTAACCTCAATTTAAAACAGGATATCCTGGCCTCTCAATTGCCTGACAGGAACTTTCTTTGGATGAAACAGACCATATGGTCTCAAGGATGGAAAACAAAGACATGAAGGATTTGGTGGGAACTTATCAGACATTCCCCACAAGGATAAAGGAAAGTACCAGTAGCATCTTGGAGCTGTACTCTTAGGGCGCATATCATAACAGATTTAGGAAGTAATAATCCAAGCCACAGAGAAATATTTAGCTAGTGGAAGGGAGAATACATTTTCTAACCATGAAGCTGTTTAACATTGAGTTCTGTGGAGCAAAAAGTTTATAGGGGAAATTCTTTGGCTTTCCTGCTAAGATAATTCCCTGAGGATGTCTCTTCAACTCTTATCTTAAAATACACCACTGACTTGGAATGGTAATGATTTTCATTGCTTTTATGGGGATTTCTCAATTTTTTTTTTTGTCAAGTTTGAGTACATGAACTATTTATTCCTCCAAAATAACTAGGGAAATATTCATAGACACCATTTAAGAAGTATTTCTTCATTTTGAGTTTATTTAGAAATAATATTTGCTTGGTACCATTGCATATATAATTATGTAGAGTAATAACATTAATAAACTGATAATTTTCCTATATACCCTGAGTATAGAGCATACCAATTTTAGACTCAAAAACAACTGCAATAGGAGAGAAGGTATCTTGTTCTACTAATCCTCCTCCGAGAAGCCCTTTTATTGGAAATGACAACCAGCTATCACCTAGAAGAACCAGTGCCAAAACTGAGTGACCTTAATTTTGGATGCAAGTAAAGTTGAGTGGTGTAACGAGTGGACTGTAGTGATTGCTGTCAGTGTCCAACTCATCCCATCAGCACTTGTTTGTACATACTGAAGCTTCTTACTGTAAAGGCCTAACACTGCCTGAGGAGTTTCACTGTGTCCAGAGCTGGTGGCACACTCTCTGTGTGCTGTAACCCAGAGGTGCTGGGGAACAACTATTCCAGGAGAGCAGCCTTCAGTTAAGGATGGCTGGACTATGGTGAATCCCACTGGCCAGGATCCCTCTGTGATATGTTTTACACTGTTACCCAGATTTCCCCAGTGGTTTTGAGCACCATTTCTCCACATCAACAACTTGCTTAAATATGCACCTTTTATTGACTTTCTTCCCTTCCCTCCATTCTTTCTTTACTCTTTCAGTGTTATTTGAACTCCCTTTCAAAATAAATGACTTGCACTTGAATTCTTACCTTGGGGTTTGCTTAAACTCAGCAGTGACTTAGAATCAAGGAAATATAGTATGACTTCTTGTGGAAATAGTTCTTGTTTAAAAGGTTGCTCATGGGAAAACAGAATCTGAAAACTAGAAGTACCACAGGGAGCATAGGTAGGCACAAACTTCATGGACGTGAACTGTTATAGGACCAGCAAAAATCAGTGGTGTGCTGGAGGATGCTATTTAAGACTAAATTGAGGGGATTTCCTGATGATCATGCATAGAAGTAACTTTTCTAGTAGGAGTCACAGCATAAAAAAAACACATGTATAAATTATAAATTGGACATTTTCAGTGTTAAACATCCAGGGAAGAAAGTAATCTTAGGTCAACAGTGGAGAATTTGAAAGGAAAGCCTTACATTAGAGAAAGAGGGACTCTTTTTTTCTTTTTTCTCCTCTAAGTCTTAGGGATTCCAAGATACCAAGAAATGGATGTGTCTAGAGCTTTCCTAATGAACCTGACCCTTGCTATTGAAGGTGGCTTCGAGGCATTCAGTAAAGGAATTAGGAATAATCAGAGACCTATTAGAGACATTTTATATAATATATTGTCTATTTGAAGCTGAGTAAATAGTTTACATATTATGATCTCATTTAATTTCACTGTGGGAATTAGGGAAAAACCATGAACCACCGCTGCAGTGGAAGAATAGAATTGAGGTAAGTGTATATCACAGCCCAATCTATCAGACCAGAGTGTTGGTGTGTAAGCTATTTGAATGGCCCCTGCAGAAACAGCAGTATCTGGGGGACCCATGGACAAAGGATGGAGATTTATACAAGGGGCCAGAGAAGTAGAAAATAACGAAATAGTTTTCTGAGCACATGTGAGATAACACACTGAGAATTTCTGTGAGACAACTCAAGGAGGCAAAATTCTACCATAGATAAGTGGAGGCTTAAGTTCATCATATTTCTATTTGTAGAAATATAAGTATTCTATAGTTGTAGGCTATTGAAGCCAGAGCCATTTGTGTTCTTAAATTCAATAAAAATATATAGAATATGAAAATTCCATTAACAAAACCAAAAGACAACCTACTGAATGGGAGAAGATATTTGCAAGTGATATATCTGATAAGAGCTTAATATCCAAAATATTATATATGAAGATCTATATAACTCAATATCACAAAAACAATAAAACAGCAACAAGAAGCAAACAATTCAATTAAAAAATGGGCAGAGGATCTGAACAGGTATTTCTCCAAAGAAGAGATACATATGACCAACAGACACATGACAAAATGCTCAATATCACTATTATCATGGAAATGCTAATCAAAACCATAATGAGATATGCCTTACACCTATCAGAAAGGCTATTATGAAAAAGACAACAAAAAAATAAATGGAGAAAAAGGAACCCTCATACACTGCTGGTGCGATTATAAATTGGTGCAGCCACTATGGAAAATAGTATGGAGCTTTCTTAAAAAAATAGAACTACCATGGCTCAGCAATCCCACTTCTGGGTATTTCTTCAAAGAAAAGAAACCACCAATTCAAAAAGACACATGTACCCCTGTGTTCATGCCGTATTATTTATAATAGTCAAGATATGGAAGAAACCCAGGTGTCTATAAAAAAGATGCTTTACACACACTAGAATATTACTCAGCCAGAAAAAAGAATGAAACCCTGCCACTTTCTACATGCACGGACCTAGAGTGCCTTATGCTAAGTGAAATAAGTCAGACAGAGAAAGTCAAATACCACATAATTTTACTTACATGTGGAATCTAAAACAAAACAAAACAAAGCAAAACAAAACAAGAAACAGATTCATAGATATAGTACAAATTTTTTTTATAAAATAAATAAATCAGGGGGATATAATGTACAGCCTAGGGAATATGGTTAGTAATATTGTAATAACTATGTGTGGTAATAAATGGTTAACAGATTTTTTATGGTGATCACTTTGTAAGGTATATAAATGTTGAATCACTATGTTGTACACCTGAAGCTAATATAATATTGTATGTCAACTATAATTCAAAAGTAAATTTAAAAAATGTTAAGTATAGGAATGTAGAGAAAAAAATATTCAAACTGCATCAGAAAAAAGTAATTTAATATTTTGAGAAAAGTAGTGACTATACTCATGATTTATCAAATCTTCCTAAAGATTTTTTTGAGGTGATACTTAAGTAGGATTACATTTATAGTCAAGGAGATGAGCTAGTTGATATTTTCAGTTGTCTTATAGGTTTCTAATTCAAATATGTGAGCACACATTTGAATAGATTATGCACACATGTTAATATAATGCAATGCTCATACACATGTAAAATTTTTTTAATTGTTTTATAAGAATATATAAGAAATTTTCCATATTGATGAAAAATCATATTATATTTTCAGTTAATATAAAATAAGAGCCTACCATTGGTATAAATCACATACTTTTAAAGTTTTATATGAACCAGTTGGAAGATTAACTTGGCGTATAGGTACAAATTAGCTTTCATAGACATACATAAGATGCCAAGATATATTCTTATTTTTTGTATGATGACATATAAAAGAAATAAAAATAATTTACCTTTTACTGTTAAAACTCTATTTGAAGAATTGAAAATGCTCATTAAAATAAAATATGAAATCACTATATTACATTTTTTTTCATATGAAAATTTAAAATATCAAAAATATTTTCCTTAGCAATAATTATATATAGATAGATAGATATAGATATAGATATAGATACACATACATACATATACATACACACACAAGCACGTATACAAACATTTATACATATGCTCTTTAGGATAACTAATTGTTGTAAGCTTTTCTTGGATGGAGGGATTCAGAACTCTTTTTGAAGTAATGTTGGATTTCTGAGAATGTGTCCAGGATATACTCCATTAAATAACTGGTTAAGCAGAACATTTTTTCTTTAGTTCGTGCCCAGCTACAGAATTTCTAGAATTCAAGAGTCTACAAATAGTCCTTCCATGATTCTGTCTCCGTTCTCCCACATACACACTTCTTACCTTGTCACCTACTGTTTGCTCTCTCTCTTCAGCTCTGGAAGGCTCCTTACTGTACCCACTCCCTCTTCTACCTTCGGACCTTACCTGTTCCCTCTATCCCATAATACTCTCATCCGAACGTCTGCAGAAATATCTTATCTTTTTAAAATATCTCAATGTCACCTTCTAAATGAGTTTCAGCTGATCATACAAACGAATACTGTCCTTCCACCACAACTCACCTTCTGGGCTGTATGTTTAATCTATAGCATTTATTACTTTTCAACATGCTAAAATTTACTTTTTTGTATATATTTTTAGTTCTCTGTCTACTCTATCATGTAAGCTCCACAATAACAAGGAGCTTGTGGCATTTTGCTCACTTGTGGCATTCTACCTACTTTCAGACTTTTATTTCATTTATTTAATTACTCATTTTTCTTATATCAGTATGGAGTGATGGATTTATATTGTATTTAATAGGTTCATTCAATGGGTTTATACAATCCATTGTTCCCCTTCTTCTGTGTTTCTTGTGGCCTACAAATTCTCACCCTGTTTCTTGAGTGTATGGTATGTGGTTTCTCTAGAGCTATCAGTATATTTAGTCAAGCTTCGTTTTTGCCTAGATAGTCAGAGTGTCATTTGATCTATAAAATGATTTTGCCCAACTATATCCTGCTCCATTGTAATCTTACACTTTAACTCTCAAATGCCAATCTTGATGCCTATTTCCCAAGTTCTTGATGACACCACATCATTGCTTCTTATTCTCAAAGTCACAGTTGTTCCTTGTGAACTTTGCTCACTGAATCATTTGTCACCTAGAAGAACTTGGCCAATTTTCCTTGTACACAACAGTAGTTAGGTTTTGTTACTATCTGACGAGAATATCAGTCTTCATTTTTAGGGTTATGACATGCAGAAGCAGGCTTATATATATTATCAGTTATAAGTCAGTTTCTCTTAACACAGATGGAACAATTGCTTACATATTTTTGATGTCATTTATGTCAATTGTTATAATTTACTATATTCCATATCATATGCATGCATGCATGTTCCATGTAAGCCTCTAAAAGCCTTGTGGAAAAGAGTAAAAATTTCAACTTTTATAAATGAAGAAATAGGAACATGGCAGGTGTAATTTTTCCCAAGTCCGTTCATACAAGATGATAAAGGACCTACTTGTATTCAAACTCAAGTTCATCAAACTCTAAAGCCTGTTCTTTTTCTACTATAGCATATTTTTTTCTCTTGACATACTGAGTTAATATTCTTGGTGCAAAGTTGTTTTCTTGTGAGTGCCTGTAGATTCTCATTAGGAAGGACTGAAGCCTTATACATTCTAAGCCAAGAAAAGAGTAATATATTTATATATATATACACACACACACATACACACACACACACACACACACATATATATATATATGTGTGTGTGTGTGTATATATATGTGTGTGTGTATATATATCATATACATACACAGAGGCCTCAACTCTGCCCATAATTCTGAGCAGGCTTATTTTTCACCTACTTCTGCTCTTTTATTGTAATGAACTGACATAGGGCAGTAGTATTTTCTAGGGACAATTTAATTCCCCAAGAAATATTTCAAAATGTTTGAAGACATTTTTTGGTTGTCAAAACCTTGGAAGTACTACTGAAATCTATTAGGTAGATGACAAAGACGTTGATAAATGTTTGAAAATGCACAAAACAACCTTCCACAACCACAACAAAGAATTATCTGATCTAAGACGTCAATAAACTGAAGATAAGAAATCTTAATCTAGGACAACTATGAAAATCAAAAAGTTTGAATGTTAATAACAGGATTAAAGTTCAGGCTCTTTCATTTACTAACCTTCTTAAACATCACTTACGTATTTACAAAATGAGAACAATAATATATACCTGACATAAAATATTGTGAGGTTTAAATGAGATAATGTTTTATAAACACCTTAGAATACTGCTTAGGGCAATCCATATATATTCACATGCTATTAGTATTGTACTCTTTTTACCTCTATGCCAGACAAGTGAGTGATTCTGTTTTCCCTTGAGAGACACACTACATCCTTAACCTACCCCAAAGAATTGTTTACTCGATGTAGGGAAAAAAACTGAATTTTGACAGATAACGTGAATATTTCTTCTTTTACACCACACCATGTCTGCTCTGAAAATTGAGCATCTGTGATCATTTTACACTTTTTCTGATCCTTTCTATGAACTAGCAGATTGATTTTTAAGCTTATCCTGTTGGCATTTTCAGTTCCTAGGAAGTAAGACATTTGTTTTGCTCTAAGCTTTGTCCCTGTGGATAACCACCCCAATTGCACCCATCTTTTAGGGATTTCAACAATACCCCAAATAAACCCAAGGCCATCTGCTAAAGTAGCTCAAAGGAGTCAGAAGTGTGATTGAAGGAAATTGAGTCTTTTGGTCTTCGTTCCCTCTGGATTTCCTTTTTATTTGTTTTTTATAAAACCCTGAACTTGCCAAGTAACAAATACTACTTCCCACAGGTTAGTGCTTGTGTTTTCAGTAGTATGAGAAATAGTGGGAGAGGTATTGGATAGAGAAAGTTCTGATTGGAGAATGTAGGAGGATTAGCTATAGTGAAGGAGAAAAGAGCTTTCAGCCTAATAAAAGAAAAAAAAAAAAAAGAACTCTTCCATTATTGTTTTTTGTGCGTGGGGAATCACATTTCCCATATAGAAAGATGACTTGGTAGAAATTTAGGCACAGATTAGGCTTAGATTTTGGTACTCCTAAATTTCTCCATTAATTCAAACTAGACTAACTGCATGATGTGTGCCTCAATTAGTGTCTTGATCCATATCATGAAGATAATGATATATTCAGAAAATAATTTCAAGAATTAATTCGATGGAAATTTCTCAATAACCTGTGCTAGGTGTAGGCATGTGGCATAATCTTTGCTCTGGAGAATCTACTTTCTTTTTTTCCTTTTTCTGGTGAGTTAAAAGTTATCCACATGTAACAGCTGATTGGAAACAGTATAAGTCAGTGCAAAATAATACTATCAAGAACAAAAATAAATGGTGCAAATGAACACTGGCTGAAGGGGAAAGAAGCACAATGGATGACTGAGTTTTCTGGGAAAGGTTTTAAGATAGCTGTAGGGCTGGTTGCCTAGATTAGCTAAACTGTGCAAACAAGAACATGGGAGAGGTGTCATGAACTAAGTAAGGAAGGTGGCCTTTCTCTGGTGGTCAGCGGATTGGGCAATGAGGTGGAGACATACCACCAATAGTATAGAATATGTGGGCAAGAATTTGAACTTTTGTTGAAGGTCTAGGAATTCAAGAGCAAGAAATGTGTAAGACAGATTTGAGCAGGGGTGCCCCACATGGGGAGATGGATTGAAGAATGAGACATTTATAGTTGTAGAAATTCTGAGACTATGAAGAAGTTTAGATTAGAAGTGATAAGGTCCTGGACTAGCAAAACGAATGTGAGAGTAAAAAAGACAAGAAGAAATCCAAGTATTTTGAAGGAAAGGGAATTGGTAAGCTAGCTTACATAAGAAAGACAAATTTTAAAAATAGTTACGTTTTGGTTAATTCAAAGACCGTATCGGCTAGCCTAGTAGCCAGGGCTAAACCAGGACTTCCCCTATATACAACTTTAAATAATAAACCATATTGATATAATAATCATATAATCAGTCACAAAATGTATGCTAAGAGGCCCATTTAATAAAAGTCATAAAAAACTCCAAAAATAAAATTTCTAAAAGGGATGTTTTTGTGTTTAAATGATATTAATAGTCAGTGGTGACAAGAATGTTACCAGGATGCTCCCCTACTGGTTTACACAACATTAAAAGCTCCCAGTGTTAATACCTTACAAAGAGTTGACAGGTCTTGTTAAAAGTGCAAACACGGTAATACATGAAGCCATTAGGATCCATTAACACCTTGAACCAATTTAATTGATCAAATTAGCTAACTGATTCTAAAACATGAGGACAAGGGGACCCAAGCAAAAACAGCAGGGAGATTTTATGTATGGAAGAAAGACTATCAGACAAGTCATCATGGGAGGGTTGTATAGTTCCTTTTCGATGTTGCCTACTTTGGGCCTGTACTGTGGATCTTTCTTCTTTCCAGGTTTTTAATATCCACTCACGTTGTCTTCTGAGGAGGTAATATAGAATGGGATAAAGAAGATTGGATTGGGAATCATAAGATCATCTGCCCCTCCCAGTTCAGGCACTGAATTGCCATATGAGCTCACTTACCCCTTCATTTCAGCTTTTATTTTTGTAAAATGAGACCCTTAGATTATATAAGTAATGCTGCCTCCAGCTATTAAATTCTATAAAATAATTACTCACATTTTTATTTTCAAAGTTTTTTTTTTGTTGATACCTTTCTAGTAGCATAAGGGAGTTTTCAAATTAAACTCACAGTTCTATCAAGAAAATCATCTATTTGAGATTCTAAAGCACCAATGATTGTTTCAAAGATATGTATTTCTCGACTCTTACTGATTAGCCAGGCATCAGGGTTTGTGATGAAAATCAATAGGACCTGCATTTGCATAAGGCACTACCAGTTTTTCTTATATTTATATTTCACTTACTACAAAGTCTCAGTAGATATGTTCTATTAGTCATCTAACTATATGAGAGATTTTACTTCCAGACTAACCAATGCATCATTATTGAAACTATATTAAATTAAAAACAACAAAAAAAAGAGTACTAAAGGAAAAAAAAAAAAAGTGTATTAAATTTATAGTTTAGTCTTTAATATACTTCTTGTCAAAATGCAGGCAGATTAAATTGATAAATCTTTTCCTATTGCATCTTTTTTTTTATTTTTGAAGATTGTAAGCAACTGTCAAGCCTCTGGAATTTCATAAAATTATCATCCTGCTATCAAAAATAAAATTACTTTTCTGATAACCTTGGCTTTTCTTCTATGGAGAATTACAGGAATAGTATTTAGGGTATCAAATATGCTTTCAACTAAGATGAAGCTGCAATGATATGCAGAGAGATAGTAGACCTGGGATTGCTTGGGACAGTGTGATGTGCTAGGAGATCCGATATCTGGCATTGTACTTACGGAGTGCATCAAATGCCTTTATTTTGAAAAATGCATCTTAACTTTTAAATATTTTTAACTGGCAGAGTCTTTATTTACTGGCCTTTAGCAAAGCGGGCAGAAAAGAGGCAGAGACAGAGGAAAGAAGGGAGGGAGGGAAGAAGGGAAAGAGAAAGGAAGGGCGAGACAAAGGGAGGATATATGGGCCAAGATACTCAATGGAAGACCACAGAGCAACACTACGTATATTAATCAGAAATATATTTATTAAGAGTTATCTATAGACAAATCAAAAAATGTAGGGGTTGCTGAAGAAACAGATTGCAGAAGTTCTATGAATTATTCCTTCTATCACCCCAGGAACCAGATTGTCAAAATTAGAATGCTACTTCACCACGTCAGAACCACCAGGCTAAGCTACCACTGTGAGGCACTCCACTAGGATAGATGATCAATGCTCACCATTTTATCACTACATAACTCACTTCCAAAGCAGAATTTCATTTGAGGGAGGCTGAAAATACAGTTTTTGCATTATTATTTTTTTTAATGTAGCTTTTGCAATGTGAAAAATATGCAGACACTGCTCAAAAATAATTGGAGAAAACACAAATAACAGAAGTCCAATATGAAATATGCCTTCAATAATCCCCAAACTTGAAAGTCTGACAATTGATCCCGGAAAGAGATAGCAGTCTTGAAGGAAGCAGTCTTAAGCCAGTATATTTGTTCAAAACTTTCAGCAAACTTATTTAGAATTTTGGTTCTTTAAATTTTCTCTATTTTGTCTTAGTTGTTTAAAAATCCTTTATGAAAATAAGAATTTTAAATTTCTCACTATTCTTCCCACTGAAATAAAGTGAAAGATTACTTTTGAGATGGTATGCCTATCTTGCCTTAGCACCATATTATACTTTCTTTTCTTGGTTGCTTATATAAAAAAGTTTTGAGATGATACCATTCTGTCTCTCTCCATTGCTCTGCAAGTATTAATTTCTCAAAGCCTAGTTCCCAAAACTAAAAAGGAGTGGTTTCTTATGTTTAAAAAAATGGTTCTCATCAACATAGTGCTGAAATTACTTACTTAACATGACTTTTATTTGAATAACAGACTAAAACAAAAATAAAACCGAAATTCTTCAATTTCCCAAAAGCACGTATCTAAGAAATAAAAATATAAATGATTTTTCTTTAAACTGAAATTAGAGATGCTTTCATGATTCGTGATGAATTGATTGTACAAGAGAATTAACATCAAAATATTGGAGAAATTAAATAGACTGTTTTATTTGGAGACTTTTATAATTAAATTTTAAACCAGAATGATGGTTTTAAAGTTTCCTGCCTTCCTCATCATTTTGCTATTCTCTGAATGAAGACTGTCCACTTAATGAAGTGTTAAATATAATGTTTGTGTCCCTTAAATTCTCTTCTTTAATCTTTTTTAACACTATTGAAGTTTCCATAATTCATATTTATGTGAAAGTATACTGCAAATTCTAAAGCATTTGAAAAATTTAATGTCACTGTTATTTACATTAATAAAAACATTAATACGTACACAGAATTCAGTTATTTCAATTGTGTTTTGAAATAGAAGCTGGGAAAAGGAATTGGTACAAGAAAAGATCCTCTTAAATCTGAATTTTCTAAGAAGTAATCTATGTTACAAGATCATAAAAGTTTGACTTTCAACTATTCTATAGTAACAGCTATATTTATTAAGAAAAATGTACTTACAAGAAAATGTAAAACACAAGTCATAATTTAAAGGACATAACATACCTAAATCTTGATCTCTCATTGTTTTGTCTTAATGCACTTTCATTTAATTTCATTTAGCTATTTTAAAGATTATATTACTGTAGTCAGAAACAATGTTTTAGAACTCAGCTGGGTCACAGGAACTTTCTCACCACTCCATTCTAATTTGCAGTTTTACTATAATAAAAGCCTAAATATATTGCTACTGTCTAGACGTTTTATCTGAAACAAGTGTCCTTTATAGTCTCAGAGGACTTTTCTATTTTATTTCCAGTAAATCAAAGTCTGTGAAGAGCTTCTGCTCTTATTAAGACATACCCTTCACAGTCCAGTGATTACCAACAGTGGCAAGCCATTGACAGTTCATTTACATATAAGTGATGACTTCCATCAGGTAGTTGGCTCAAAACCACAATGGACATTTACAGCATATCCAATATTTCTTGTTCTTTGATGAGCACCCAGTGCCAATTTTTATATAGAATCTAACTATTGAAAAGTGAAGGCTTCTTTTCCCTGACCTTACTTTGTCTTCTACAGCTCTAGAGTGACTTATTGTCAGTGAGCTTAATGTAGGCTCACACTCCACAAAGACATTTAGTAGCCCTACTCCAATTTGTTAAAAAATTATGAATAATAGTCAAATATAGTAGAAAATATGAAACAAGGATACATTTTTATTAAAAGAAAAAGCAATCTTTTATTGTTCCCCAAATTGTCATAATCATACCTAATTTTTCTTCTACTTTTATAAGGTAATTTTGCTATTATTTTATATTGTTTTCTCTTATAAGTATATTTTCCATTTGAAATAGTGACTCTCACTACACACAACTCATTAGGAAATTCTGTATTTTAGTTTGCAAGTGCCTTTCATTACAACTTTATGCTTTGCTCCCAATTTGCTTGAATAGTGGTGGCATAAACCTCGCCAAGTTTTATCCTTAATAATGCCATAAAAAGAAGAAGGCTGATGATCTGTTACCATGCTGTGACTCAATTCATGTGTGATTATTTTTCTTTTCTTTTTTTGTTTTTAACTGTGCATTTCACAGCTTTCTTCAGTGTCAAAATAGAGAAAAAACTTTTCTTTTCAAAATGAAACTCTTTCAATTATCAACAGGGAGAATATGAGTAGTTTAATTTCTATAAGCTAAATGTACATTTTTTTAAACTTATTATATTTTAAAATTATTTTTTGACAGAAAGAGACAGACAGAGAGAGACAGCGAGAAGGGGGAGGGCCCAGAGCAGTCTCCATAGTTGACAGCATTAGTTTTCCATATAGTGTCACTCCACAGGTGGGTGCAGGGCTGCGCAGGGTAGGAACCAGGCCAGGGAGCCTCCCGCATAGGTCCCGGCAAGAACTGAACTGGGGGCACACCCCAGCTCAGCACATGGGTCCACATGAGCTGGGCCCGGAGTTCAATCTTCGGGCTCCAGGGCTGCAAAGCGAGCACTTAACCAGCTGAGCCATCCCAGCTTCCCCTAAATGTACATTTTAACTAGTAATCACTCTCCCCCCCACCCCCCGCCCCAAATATTTTATTGTTAATATTTTCTGGTTAAAGTATCAGCATGTTTTTAATACAGCTTGGTTCTGGTTTTCGTGAGACTCAGACTTACCATGATTCTTATAATTGACTTTTGTAAAGATCTTGCTTTAATAACTTCCATATGAATTACATAGTAAGTGCCATTGCATGAAGTAAACCCAGACAGACTTTTTAAAAACAGAGTCAATTATAAAAGTAATAGATCAAGGGTAACAACTGTAAAATGGAACACCTGTTATGTAGTACCTGACTCTATTCATATCTAGTTTCTATGCTATACTTAAATTCTGTTCTTTCATCCATTGCTCCCTCAATTATTTTATAATCCCATTCATAATGATCAATGAGTAATGGATAGACAGATAAAATGGAAGATTCTTAAGGAACTGGTGTTTGCCACTGTGCTCCAATCCTTTCTGAACTGAGGCAGATAATAAAGAAACGATATATTGACTCTTCATTTTTCACTTTAGAGTAAACAATGAGAACAGGGAAAAATATCACCATGAATACACTAAAAAATCATATAGTTTAAAGCACATTTTGAGAAACCATTTCCAAAAAATTTAAATGATTTTTTAAAAATAAGAATCTCAAAATTTCTTTGTGGCATTTATTGGTAATGGAACAAAACAAATTTAAGTCCAGTGAAAAGAATGCTTGACACTATCTGGTTTCAACTTCAAAAAACAGACATTTTTATGAAGAATAGCCAATGAATGGTTCACTCAAAGATATTTAGAAATTATAGATTGACTTGTTGAAGACCTTCTTTGGATATGCAAAGATTTTTATTTTTAACTTAATTTAATTTTTTCTTGTTGATACTGAATTAATCCATGGCCAATGTTAGCTTATCTCTTTGGGTAGATAGCTTCAACTTTTAAGGAAACAACATTATATTGAAAACATTATTCTACTTCTCCAGATAAATACTGTTGTCTCATTTTCCTTTCTCTCATAGAGTTGGCTACTAACTTCCCAACAATCCGGATGTTAGCTCTTTTGAGTATTGGATGTCCATTCACTGTAAGATGAAATACATAATTACATAAATAAATTTTCAATTAATATAAAAGAATGTATTATGTTTTTGACATCATAAAATATTGTAAGAAATCAATTATGGTTGTACTAGAACATAAAGAAGATTTGACTTGAGCACATTCTCTTTAGGTGTATGTATTGCATGACATCATATATCATGCCAAAAATCTCAGCAGGAGTTGTGCTAGACCAAAGAGTTGACAGAGGGGATGGCAGAACATAAAGTCCCCCAGTATATAGCATGCTTGAAATAAATTAAGTACCACATATATTAGCCAGAAAAACAAGAGTATTAAATTTTTTGGCATTACAATATGATCAGTTTTAATATAGTTATTCAAATCAACATAAACCACTATTTATATAGACAGTTTATATTTAACCCGTCTTTATGTATAAAATACATAAATAAGAAATAAAATAAGAAATAAAAGCCATAGGTTTACTGGGGCTGCCATTATACACAGCACTAACTTATAGATAGAGAAGTATATTTTGGGGAGTATGTGAAATATTTTTAATTTACAGATAGGGCATTATATTTTTGCTAGTATATTAAATATTTTGCTATATTTCATAACAACCTATTATTTTTATTAAACAAAATCATAACCAACTTACAAAAAACAGTTTAGGTTGTAAGAGGAACAGTCTACCTTACTCAAAGGAAATGAACGAACTTCAGTTGTAAAGAAGAAGCAGGGCATTCTTTCTATTTTTATACTTACCTATATTGTCATTAGACAAAGAGTAAGGCTTATAACAAAAATAAATTAGGCTACAATCAGAGTGTTTATAAAATAATTTAGTATTAGTAACTGTCATTGCAAATGTGGTCAGAAAAAAAGGCAACCACCAAATTGGTGTCCTGATCTAGTAGTTATGCAAGATAAGTATCTTAGTTCTAGAGACGAGATCTTAGGGTAAACTACTCCGTATTGTGAATTTCCTTAGGATAATATGTAATATCAACCATACATTTCATGAGACAGAAGAAGACAGTTGAAATATAGGACTACTCAAAGTAGGTAAAATGGAAGAAAAATTGAATATAATGATTCAAGATTTTGTTTTTACACATTTTAATGAATCCAGATTTAATATTCATAGTTTTGTTACTTTTCAAATGGGAATTATATCTATCTTGTGTAATTGTTGAAATACACCAAAAATATATAACAAAAGATATATGTGTACAAATAATGTATTAATATTGACTTATCAATTGTAACAAATATATCACACCAATGCAAGGTGTTAATATAGGGAATAGTAGGAGGGAGTTGCAAGTGAGGAGGCATATGGGGCCTCTCTGTACACTCCACCAATATTCCTGTAAACCAAAAATTCTTCAAATAAAAAAACAAAAACTCATGGACACAGTCAATAGTTTAGTGGTTACCTGTGGATAAAGGAGGAGGTGGGTGGGGGAGTAGGGAGAGGCCTCAAACATATGGTGACAGAAAGAGAACTGACTCTGGGTGGTGAGCACATAATACAATACATAGATAATGTAATATAGAATTGTCCACCTGGAGCCTACGTAATTTTTACCAACCAATGTCATCCCAATAAATTTAACAATTAAAAAAAGAAAAAAAAAAGCCCATTATTTAATAAAAAAAAATGTGTCTGACACTTCATAAGTATTCAAGATATATTTGCTATGTTATTATTTACATTATGAACTTATATATAGACTTTGTAAAGAAATTTTACTAGTAATTAATTGTGTTAGATAATATTCAATAGAAAAAATATATATTGATTTGTGTCCCCGGTTCTTGTTCTAGAAATCCTAAAACCCTTGTAGTTTTCTAAATGACAAGAGTACTAGGTACATTTTTGGCCTGAGGAGGTGACTCTGGATGGGCTCCTAGGTATCTCCTGGATGAGGTCTAGTCAACCAGAAATACCAAACCATTTTTAGAAACCTGGAACTTTGAACCCCACATCACCCCCACTTTTCTAAGAAGGAAGAGTGACTGGAATGGAGGTAATAATTGATCATGTCTATGTGAGGAAGCCTCCATAAAAATCTCAATAGTATGGGGTTCAATGAGCTTCCAGGTAGATGAAACACATCCACACACCAGGAGGATGATGCACTCCTAACTCTACAGGAACAGGAACTCAGGACCCTCTCAGAGCTTACCCTATGTATCTCTTCATTTGGCTGTTCATCCATATTCTTTATCATATCATTTAATAAATTGGTAAATGAAAATACACGTTTCACTGAGTTCTGTGAGATATTCTAACAATGTAATCAAATCTGAGGGGGTGTTCATGAGAACCTCAATTTGTAGCCAAAGTTGACTAGAAGTTGTAGATAACCTGATGACCTTGTGATTGGCATCTGAAGCAGGGGTCAGTCTCATGGGGTTGAGCCCTTAACCTGTGAGATCTGACATCAGTGTAAGATTTGAGTTAAATTGTAGGTAGGCTGAGCAGAGGTCCCATTTTAAATGGGGCAGAAAAAACAGTAATGTTCTGTTTCAAATGGAACATATGGTCCACCTAGTCTCACTGGGTTAGATTCAAGGTATAAGTAGGCTGACCATAAGTTGTGTTTGAAGCAGCACCATTGTTTTTGGTCCCATTTAAAATGGGACGATTGGTCAGCCTAACTGGATGACACTTAGCTAGTGTCAGAGAAGTTGCTTGTTGGTGTGGTGATATAAGTCACACATTGAAATTCGTGACCAGAATCTTAGCTGATGATCTGAAGTGGGATGGGGTGCACAATCCTGAACTATGTAATTTATTTAATAAGTTTTTCAATTAAGAAAAGGATCATTTAATTTTAGGAAGAGTATAAACATAAATATGCATGACATATATTTTAACCTTTCAAAGTAAATATTCTTAACCTTCATTTTTGTTAAAATGAATAGAGTCAAAAAGCAACCCTTTTAATTAAAACAAGTCGAATTCTGAATAAAATATTAAATACGTTTTAACTGCATTGCTAAGCTGGCAGAAAAGGAAGAAAACACAGAGGCCAGAAACAAACTAAAATTAAGTAATCTTAGTGGACATTTGAGTGCTAAAGCCAATACTTTTTTATCGTCTGAGCTTTTCTACAGAGCCCTGGGTAATATCTGAACTTCAGCCTTGTGAAGGGATTAAGGACAGAAAGTAAAGCATAGGATCCATCCAAAATGGGGAGTTCAGAATGGGATCATAATGTTGGGCTGGGGCCCCAATGAACTATACCATCAGATTAGGCAGAATAAGAGAGAGAGAAAGAGAAAAAAAAGGGAGGGAAGGGAAGGGAATGGAAGAGAAAGGAAGGCAAGGGAAAGAAAGAAGGGACATCAAAGGATAGGTCAGTGAGGAAATATTTTTGTTCTCATGAAGCTGGGTAGATAGAGCAGAACCTCAAATTTATCTCCAATAAATTTCAACTTTGTTGGTCCTTAAGAACAAATGAAAAACCACTGTAGAAGAAAGCAACTTTAACTAAGGTCTTTAAAATGCATCATAGAAACATATTTTATTAAACCACTATATGATAAAGTGTTGTTTTAAAAGGAAAAGTGTGTTACAATGCAGTATTCACAATATGGTCCCGGTTATTTTTAAAGTTATGTGCATAGAAAAACACATACAGCATTAAATACCAAAATGTTACCCATGGGTGGAATTATAATTTAGCTTTAGTTCTTTTCATTTAACTTTATTTTCAACAAAATATATTACTTATGTAAAAACAACAATATTAGACATTTTTAAGTTTCTAGAATGTGATATATGGTAGAAAATAATTTTTATTATAGATAATGGACAAATGCTCAGAAGTTAGATATCTTTATATAATTAAAAAATTCAAAGAAATAATTTCAAATTGGGAAAATATTCAAATAAAACAGATAATATGTTTAATCTGCATTTTTATAGGTTGTATTTTCAGAAAAAGAGATACTAAATTTTTTTCAAAGGTTCCACGTATGCCTTTGACTTCTGATTTCTTTTAAACCATCTCCAGATTTTCATGTTCACAATTCTATTCTATGATTTTTCATGCAATTTCCTTGACCTACTCAAGGTTATATATTATTCTACACTACTGGCTACTTCCTGTGAATGATTCACAATGAATCTTTGTAGAGCTATTTGGAAAGAAAATGAACACAGATTGCATTAAAAAATAAAATACACATTTGGGTCACTGAGTATCTGTGTAGTTCAGGTTCATGTTAAGTGCCAAGGGGTGATGTAAAGGGCACTGGTTGAGACCATTCTGAGTCTCCCTTTCCTAAACCAGACACAACTAATAAAAGTAAAAAATTATAATTATTATGCTACTCAGAGAAATGTAGTTTAAAAAAAAATGAAAGCACCTTCCTAGCACTATATATAATTGACCTGCCCACCACAAGATTGCCAAAGTCAGTCTAAAGCAAAAATACAGTCCTAGATGACAAACAATTAAAGACATAGTTCAGTGATTACACGTAATACTAGTATATAGCAGGAATCCAAGTTTAAACTCAAGTTTTTTGCTCCTTAGGATTTCAAACAGGAGTAAGTCCAAAAGACTAGCAGAACAAAGTCCCTATGGACCTTTCTGCTTAAACAAACAAACAAACAAACAAAAAACAGACCAAGAAATCTTCTCAGGGAAAACCCATTAATACAAGAAGAGTAAGAAGAATATTTTCGTCTTGGTCCAATAAGACAGCAGCAGTTGGTGGGGATGGATGATTTCATGTACTCTGAGCTGCCTCTGGCTAAGATGGTTTTGCTTTGACTCTTCACTTCCCTCTTTCCTGTGTTTCCCCCATCCCAGGGAGATTCTGTCCTTTAAGGCCATGAAAGGAAGGCCCATATAAGAAAATGGCAGAGCTGAAAAAGCTGTTTTCCTACGCAATGCTTGGGGTGTGGGGGTGTGGGAGGGGGCATTACTGCTCTGAGACTGAGGTAACCGTGGCATAAAGGCCAGAACAGGGGCTCTCCCTCCAGCAGGTTAGCTTAGGCCCATGTGGAATCAGCACAGCATGGCCTGGGCCGGTGCTGCTAGCAAACAGCTTTAGCAAGACTCCTTAACCAGGCTTCCTGAGCTTCCAAGTGACAGCAGCAGACAGTACAGCAAGGGGACAAGGATATGGAATTATATGCTGCAACCTGGAGTTGTTTATTTATGAGCACATGTGAGATATTCTAGGAGAATCCCTGAAAAGAACTGCAGTTGTGGAGATTGAGTACAAAGAGACCAGAAACTGAATAAAAGTAGGTAGTAAATTCTATTTTTGTGACTATATATGTAGATACACATACATATGTGTGCATCTATGTAGTTGTATGTTGTTTAGAAGTATTCAAGTTTTGCTTTCCACTCCTCACTGTTTTTCGCTCCTGACTGCCATTTGAACAAGAGTAATGGCTTCCTTGAGGGTGACTGAAAACAAATCACCTATATCTAATACTACCTATCAATTTTGAGACAAGGAAAAACTAAATAGCTAACAAACATTCTAACCTCAAGTTTTCAAATAATCAACTCCCTCTTTTGTAATCTGTGAAAAATAGAAGACATATAGTTATTTAATAAATGCCACGACTGAAAATGAGGTGTATAATTTTGTGACATGCCACACAGAAAAATCCTAGAACAAAGACAACTGCATTTCAAGAGGGAGATTTTAAAACATAAAGCAAAGTGGTATTTTCTAAAGGAAGGCTTCTACTTGGAGAAATATGGCTTTCCTCAGAATGTATAGTGTTTGGGGGACCCAAGAAACCAGAATCTGAAGGAAGAATGCATGATGGCAGGAGAACCCTTTTCAGTTCACAGGGAATCAAAATTGGACTTGCGGGCTGGTGGAGGAATGAAAGAGGAGGAAGGAAAGAGGAAGAGGAACGAAAGAGGAGACATTAGTGGGCTCTTGAGAAGGAGCCAGGCACCCTCTCTCCCTGTACCTTTCCCTGGTGGAGGGGTGGGGGTGGGAGAGAAGTGGAGCAGGGTGTAAATCCTTAATAATAGAAAGCACATGTAATTTGTAGAAAATCCCAACAGTAAAGGGGTTTAGTTGAGGGGGGCTGCAAACACCTTTGAAAAAGCCATGCGCCCCATATGGTGGTCCAGCAGTAACTGTAGACAGTGTCCAGGTGATGTTCTGCAGCCTCACAGAACAAACTGCACCCATGGTGGTGTGAGGACAGCTCTGAAGATTGTGGAGCTTCCCAGTGGGCCAGGAATTCTGAGAACACTGACAAGGAGACGCCTATGGTCCCTATAGGGAGAGAACAGAGTCTATGCACTCCCCTGTAGCAGATCTTAAGACTAGATGCTGAGGCATGGCACCCAGGTTTCAGTGGCAGGATTTACATCACAGGTGCCATCAAGGAGAGCAGGTCAAATGGAGCATGTCTTTCACAAAATAAAAAGAAATGAGAGCATAATCCTGTTATAAATGGGTGTGTGGCACAGTAAGAATTAAGGACAAAATTAAATGGTAAGGATAAACAGACAGGGCAACATAAAAACACAGAAGTTAGAAATATAGCTTATATCATACTGAGATGAAAGTCAGTTGGATTATTCACAGGGAAATATTTTCTATGTGGAGGATTTGACGCTACAAACTGTGCAATGCTGAAATACAAGTTTCATAGAAAGTGATGTCAACTCACAAAAAGGGGTGGGGAAAAACGAAGCTGATCTAAATAGTTTAGAAAAACAGAATTTCTCTGGGCTATGGCGATTCTTGATTCAGGTATGGATTACAGAACCTTTTATAACAACTCGTTGGAAACCACAGCACTATTTATATTGCTTATTTTTGAAAAAAATCCATGTTACATCATATTGTTTGCCTTTTTATGTTTGTCCTATATCTTCAAAATATCAGTAATTCACTTCTTTGTCTCACTGCACTAATCTTTAAAAGAGTATCTGTCAGATAAAGTAACATTCAATAAACAATTTTGATAATGTTTGTTTTTTTTATAAAATGACATTATATTATGCATATTTTGCTTTCTTCACTGAAGAAGAATTAATGTAAATCCTTCTGAGCTAACTAGTATAGTTCTAATTCATTATTTTAAGTAGTACCTAGTATTCTGTGATATGAAAGAACCATAATATTCCTCTACTGGTTAATGTTTACGTTGTTTCTCAGTTTTTTGAAATAAAAATAATGCTAAAATAAGCATGCTTGTTTATTTAGTAGTGCTTTTATTTTCATTCAATATAATACAATCCTATGATGAAATACAGAGTTAAAAGTATACACATTTTAATTTTAATTGATAATGCTGAAGTGTTTTCTAAAACAGTCTGAAATTTATATATCTACCAGCAATGTGAACAGTACTTCTTTGATCATATTTCAGTCAGCAATAGCAGCTATTGTTTTATTTTGCTTTGTTTTACTTTTGGCCAATAAAAGCTGCTAATCCATTGAGTTGCCTCATCTATTAATACCAGTGACTTTGAGCATTTTTGCATACCGTATTTTCAATAGCTGCTGGATTTTTGTTTTGCAATTGGTTTTCCTACATCTTTTGTCTATTTTAACTATTAAACTGTACACTTGTTCCTAATTTAAAATAGTTTACTTATTAAAACTTTGCCTTCTAAAATGCAATTCCACTCCAAATCAATGTTTTAAATAGATTTATTTATGGTATTTTTTTTCATAGAAAAGTTTTAAAATGTTTATAAAACCAAAGTCATTTTTCTTCTATTTTAAATTCCTTGAGTATATTACCTGCTTCTAACTTAAATATGTAATTCTCTAGATTTTTTATAATTATTAATTGATTGATTGACTTATTTATTTAGAGTGGTTGTTTAATTTTCTCAATTGCTTTGTTAATATCTATTGATATGATCAAATAATTTTTTTTCCTAGAATTGTTGATGTAATAACTATGGAAATAGAATTCTTAATTCATAAAAATGGTATGTTATTATTAAAATAATCTACTAGGACACGTTCACACAAGTGTTTCATTATTCACATTAGTATACATTAGGACAGTGAAGATTCATATTGCTAAATTATCTCTGAGAGAAAAACAATCACAGAATATTAAAGTGGAAATCAGCAAAGATTCAAGCTATTTGTATTATAATGTATTGAGCTCTAATTGAAATTCAATTGATTTTAATACGATTTAAAATAGAAG